>JAVQJL010034418.1:0-15910 GCA_036024295.1 Nannoperca obscura
GCTGTCAGCGATCAGCGCCAGCACCCTCATCTCCCCGTCCAAGTCCATATTTCACTCTCACCCTGTCCAACACACACACACACACACACACACACACACACACACAGATCTGTCTGAACACATGGTGGATGACAGTAAACACGCACGTCATTAAGAAGCAGATAAACTGGATGAAACAAACATGGCCGACACACGTTCTGCTGCCTCCTGGTCTTATTTCACCTTCATGTTGTTTCTCCATCGATGTAAACATATTAAGTAAATAATGTACCACAAATTCATGCACGTTAAATCTAAATCTACTTAATCCTGAGTCCAGGGAGCCCACCTAGGTTCAAGTTGTGTGTTTAATCATGCACGTAAGTATATGAATGTTTTAGTGTACGGCTCTGACTCTGACATCTGACCCCTGCAGCTCGAGAGGAGGAGCAACATCAGGGAATAGTTTCCCCCGTCAGATCATTAGTAAGCCAAGTATGCTCTTGTCTCAGGGGCCGGCACACATAGTTTGAAGACATTTGAGCTTTGCACCCAGCTACATGTCACTTTGTGTTGACCTATTCCTGCTTCTGGACACTTCTACCCCATAATTAAGTGAATTATCTGGCGGAGGACAACGCCATACATCCCCGCTGGCTGCTGAAGAGGCTGACAAAATGGCCTCTCTGTACATAGATAATGAGGCATAGGCCTGACAGGTGGGGCCTTGATTAGAGAGGAAGGTCCTGTGTTGGTCATGGAGGTAGTGCACGCACACACACACACACACACACACATATATTTGTAGAGCTCACCCAGTCTGACCCACTGCGGTAAACACACTCATCAGAGCGGAGGCTGTCCCCGGGGAGGGAGAGCATGTTTGACATCATTAATTGGCTTTTTCAGTGCAAGGAGTCAGAGAGATGAAAAGCTTCATCAAGCTGAAATAATTAATTCTGCCCTCGCCACCTCCAATTCGCTGACACTTCACTTCTCTCAGAGAACGAACAAGGGGACAAAATTACTACTTTTCCCCTCTTCTCGCTCCCTTTTTCTTGATTCAATCCCTCTATTAGAGGCTTCTTTTTTCCCCTCAGACTCCAGGAGACGTATTAACGGAGGTAATGTGCGTTTTGTATTAAAATACAATTAAAAAGGAAATTTAATTAACTTAAACCTGCATGAAGGGGGAGAAGGTTAGCTTTATCTCATCCACTTACAAAGGCCATAGATTAGGAGGGCCACACTATGTGCCCAGTGCACCGTACACATTATTTCCAATTAATTCTAAATTACAGAGTAAATTATAGGGTTTTGATAATGCACCATCAGACGGACTAAAACTTTAATCACTTCTGCTATCAAGCTAAGCTCTGGTTGGATAATTAGTTTAATTAAGCTCTTTGAAAGTCAGCCACATGTTGAAGTGGTAAAAGTTCAAACTAAACTCGAGTTTGACAATGTAGTGGAGGAAGAGGGCAGCGAACGCCCCGTGAAGATCATGTAACTATAAAGGAAGTTAGAAGCTTCTGCGTGCCACATCCTGTATCATCTGGACTTATTAGCTCAGCTATTAGACGTATGTTTTCCCTTCATCATGGTTCTTATCTCAGGCTTCATCCACACAAATACGTTTTGGTTTTAAAAAGCAGAATTCTTGCTAGCGACCGAACTACAAGTGTTTTATAACAACTTTAAAAAAAGGTTGCAGACCCTGTTTTAGTTGGAGAACTTCCTGATTGGGTCTCATCAGCGTGTCACTTCCTGATTGGTCGTCACACACATGTCATGTGATCCTTTCCCAAGAGAAAACCAACAACCAGTGATTAATTCAACAAAGATAAAGTGCAACTCTTCCTTCCAGCAGACAAGCCTCTGCTCTTAGTTTTCTCCGTTGCAGAGCAGACGATCTGCTTCCTGTTTACACAAAAGCACGCGCACAGCCAGATACGACGTGTTTCAGGTGGACGCAGGTGATTTCTGGTAATAAAACGCTCGTGTGGACGGAGATTGAGTCCGTTTTAAGACCCTGGCTTCAGCGTCTAACTGTGACTGAAAGGTTTCTATAGCACAGAAGATGGTTTCCAACAATAATCATAATAATGTTGCACATTAAACACATTAACATACATGAAACCAAAGAGTAAAGAGAGGAAAGAGCTTAATCTTGATATCTGTATTCAAGACAAGACTACCTGCTATCTCTGTCAGATGCAGCTGTGTTTCCGCTTCCTCTAATGTTTAACAACAACAATGAAAATAATAATAATAATAACAATAATAATAATAATCTAGCTCTCCACAATCCTCCAGGGTTTTTGTGTGTTTTTCCTCCTGGAGCAATTTGAAGAATATGAAGCGACTGAATAATAGAGTCAACTCGAGGCCTTCTGGTGGGAGAACAGCGAGGGTTCTGCTTCACTTCCCATGTGGAGAAGCTACATATTAAACCAAATTCGTGTGTGTGTGTGTGTGTGTGTGTGTGTGTGTGTGTGTGTGTGTGTGTGTGTGTGTGTGTGTGTGTGTGTGTCACGTCTTTAGGCTACCCTGCCTCGCCTCAGCAGCTCTCACACAGACACAATATTTCCCCTTCTCACTCGTCACAGGCCTGCGTCGTTATTGTGTTTGCTGCTCTCACAAAAACACTGCTATTAAAAATGAATTATTGACGCTGCTGCTCTCTCCACCTGTATATTAATTAATAGGCACTTCAACACACTACACTATATTTGTATTCTATTTACCAGTGTCATTTGATTAAAGTCTCAGTTATTCATGCTAAGATAAGCAACGCCAATTAGGATAAATATAAGTATACGGTGTCCCCGCGGTAAATGTAAAGCGCCTGCTCAATGAAATTATTTATTTAGTAGTGGCTCAGTATCTGTGCAGCAGCGCCGCTGGTTTATAACTTTGAAACCACACAACGGCACGCAGCGATTTTAATTAAGACTAATTGTTTTTCCTTTATAGACGCGCTAAAAGAAAGCTAATTAAACACAATGGCGGCGACATTTCCCGTAAGAGCACAGACGCAGGTTTATTCACAGTGGGACAGTGTCTCCGAGTTACGCTTCATCATGCAGCAAAGTTTCACTCAACTCAAGTGTTAAAACACCAACAAAATGTACATCAACGCTTCAGCTTCTCTCAAATAACAGACTCAAACTCATCTTTACTTTTTTGAAACAAATGAGCTTTTTAATAATAATAATAATAATATTAATCCATGCAGGGAAAGCTGACTCATGCTGTATTTCCACATTCCCAGCAGAAAGTACGACCGCAGTCGTCTACTGTTGCAGCTCCACTGGAGCCACCGGGGGGGCGGGGGGGTTAAGTGCATTGTTGGTTCAACCTTGACAGAAATTGTTAACAGAGGAAAAAGGGGTTTCCAACAAGGGATTGAACCCAGAGACGCTCTCGAACCTCTGGGCTACTGCCAGTTTGAATTGAAATGAAGGAGAGCAGCTCCTCTGAAGTGCACTCAGCTTCCCGTCTAGTCTCTGTAATCCTTTAACGTGTTGCTCAACGGCTCCTTAAACGTGCTCAGAAGGAAGCTCACGTAAATATTTAAATCCGCAGTGTTACACGACATCCTGTTATTATGGTCCATGTAGTGGAGTGTTTGCATGTGAAACCACGTGGTTTCTTCTGCAGCGGCTGCAGCTGGACACCAATTTCCTGACTAACACCTCAACATGGGGTCAGCTGACAACTGGCAGGGAAGTGTTGCCTCTTTATCTTAATAATTAAGAGATAAAACTACAAAAACATGTGAATGCACCACATCACTTGTGGCCCCTCTTGTCTTTTCTGGCACAGTGACTATTGTAGTTTATTTTTTCTATTTATTGAACCAGAAACAAATGCATGATCGTAGCTGCAGAGGGTTGGAGGTAAAAGTTTAAATAGTTAAGATATTATTACCAAGAGCTGGTTGAGAAGATCAATACCACTCTCATGTTCTTGCACTAACTATGGAGCTTTAGCTTAGCTTAGCATAAGGTCTGGAAGCAGAGGGGTAACAGCCGGCTTACTCCAGAAATATTAAACCGTTCCGTATTTTGGGAAATAGACATTTGATACCACTCTTGTGTCAGTACGCTACATATGAAGCGACAGCCTGAAGGTGAGAAACAGAGGACGCAGCCCTCTGCACTGTGAAACTAAAGGTACATCTTTTTTGTTTAATCTCCCCTTTCCAACGTGAAAAAGATCATAAACAGAGATTTTGCAGCTTGCAGGAAGTAGCCACCTCCTCCGTGGGCTCTGTGTCCACACTGGGTGACGGCTGCTAATTGAAAACGAAGAAATAATTACTTTCTTAAGAGTGATGGAGGAGACACCCGGGACAGAGAAGTCTCAGTGGGAGTCAATGGGTCCACTGGGAATCCCCCCTTTTGTCACCCAGTCAGCACCCAGCGGGCTCCACACACGCAGGTTTTACTTTACGTGCATATGTGGCTGTAGTTTTTAACAAACTTCCACTTCACACATTCATAACAGACCAACACTGACACACTGCAGTCCTGGGGGCGGGGGGGTGTTGTCTGAGGAACGGTCCTCGGCAAGCAGATTTCAATTGGCAGTGCAGCCTAGCATGCAGACCCCAATCTCTCTGCAGACTGTAGTTTACATTTACTCCCCTGCTAAAAAGGCACAGACAACATGAAACACACTCCTGCAGCTCGGGCCTGAAGCACCACCCAGTAGTACTCACTTTACTGGTGAGCTGTGAACAGCGAACGGACAAAAAAAAAGAAAAACAGACAGATTTAAGGAGAATGGAGTTGATGAAAGCCCTCTCTCCATCCATCTTATTCTTCAGACACTTGACTCGCCCCTTTTGCCTTTCAGTCGCACAGTTTAGCCCCGCCTCTCATCTCCCATGTCAAACAAATCCTGTCTGACACAGACGAATGAAATCAATGCACCAGTGACAGATCCTGCACGGACCTTTTCATTAAAGTGGTGGTTTATTTTTCATTTTTGTGTATTTAATTTGGATTTTTGTGTATTTCCTGTGCTGCGGTGCCTCTGCAAGACCATTTCCTCCATGCAGATACAAGGTTTAGAAGTTGGTTTAGGCATGCAAGAGCTTCAAGCTAAATACTCACAGTGCACAGGCTGTGTGAGGCATGGGAATGTGTCTGTGTGTGTGTGTGTGAGAGAGAAACAGAAGTAGTGACTATGAGCGAGTGAGTAATGTATAATCTGCAGAAGAGCACGTTCTAGTGGTGTGTTCAGAGCACAGCAGTGCAGCCTCAGCGGGAGCAGACTGCCTCTCAGTCTGTTGTCTGTCGCTGCTTCACCCTAGCAGCCGGCCATTTCTCACACACACACACACACACACACACACAAATATGTCTGTGAGAGCAGGCTGTCTTTTCACAGCAACAACAAACACTCCTTGCGACATGCCGCTACATGGGAGACGCTGCAAATAGCCGCCTGGTTTTGAAGAAAACATGTTTTGATGTGGGGGAGTTGCCACGGCAGTGGTGTGGACTCTGTGAGGTTTCGTTATAAGAATAACTAAAGACGGCTTCGGCTATAAACGGCCTTGTTTTGTCAAAACGGTCCTTTTAAATGATGTTTCTGTAAGAGATACTCTCTGTAAAAACACGAGTTTATTAGATGTAAAAACATCTCGTTCCACCTCTTTAAAGAGTCGTTACAACGTCTTCAACCCTCGCTGACCTCCGCCGGAGAGGCAGGGCGAGTCTTCAATAGATCCTCGTAACAATGGCCTCCACAACAACAGACCACCAGCCATCCCAGTCGGGGCGCTGCCGCTGTCCTGGACCATGAGGACGACGTGTCTCGCTATTTTGAGGCTGCTTATTTTAAAGTGCATGTTGTTTTTGTTTTTTAATACACTGCTGCACAAGCAGGGTTTGTGTGTCCTGCTAAATAAACACACGTATTGTATTTTTCAGAAGAAAGAATAATAATTTATGTACTCTTTCTCGGTTGTGTGAGCTGATGTTGCATAATGTGAGGTTTAACTAAACTAGAAAGACCAACAAATCATCCACGACGTCCCTGTGGCAGTTAGAAAGGATTAAAGTCCGTTTATCAATACTTTGTGTGTGCTTCTTACAAAAAATGTCTTTCATTTGAAAATAATTGTGCAGCTGTCGTGATGTTCATTATTTCTTATGATCACTGTGTTGTGGAAACATTATTAAACGCTATCACTGGTATTATTATCACGGAGTAGACGGACACGCTGGGAGACACAAAGCCTCTTCCTTTGCTAATTTCCTCCAGATGCAGCCGCCCCGGCCTCAGCCAATCTGTCCCGGACTCGCTGGACCCGAGGGACCCGCCAGCCACCAGCTGACCGACCAAGCGGCCGGCTCAAAAGGCACAATTAGAGGGTCTTTGTTTCACCCGGAGAGGCCCTTTGTGCCGCGATGTCGCCTGGTGCTGGAGGGGAACGTCATCAGTCACCGGCTGAATGGTCCGAGTGAGAGGAGACACACACACACACACACACAGGTTGGAGGTCTGATGGCACCCCGTGGTGCTTGAATAGGCAGCTCTCCCGGCTCCTCTTCAGTACGAGAGGGTGCTGATGTCGTGTGTGAACTGTAAACCTTCAACACGTGGAGGTGACACCGGGGTCTGCGTTGTGTTTTTCTAACAAGCAGGACTTAATAACACAAAGCGGCCGAGCTCCGTGTTGTGGTTAGAAAATACACTTGCTTGGCTTCCCAATCCGTCAGAGAGAACCTGAGGGAGCTCCCGGGGAGAGCAAGACATCAGACATGGATTGTAACGGGGAGACAGAGATAACAATATCTTAGTTTTAAAAGCTCCAGGTCTGTAATTGAAGAGCGAAGCCTCTTGTTGAAACACTGTCACCCGCTGCTGGCTTTGTTTACACAGCGTTTCATTTGACTGCAGATCTCTTTTCTGTGTGAAAAGTGTTTGCTTGGCTTTTGCAACATGGACCGACGAGCTGAACATAAATATTTCCTGTATTTTTCTTTTGTATTTGTATATTTGCAGCTGCTGTAAAAGTGGTGTAAATGCCTAGAATCCCTTTTCTCAAATTAAACTCCTAACAAGGAAGAGATATGAGAAATATATTCCAGACTGTCAGTCTTACAGGGATTTCTCCACTCATGTACATCAGACATCAGATGTCAGATCAGAGAAGTCATGATAAGTCTACCCACCAAACTTTTTCAGAGTCTGGCCTGGATTATGACACGGTTGACATGGTTTGATTTCCCCTCCCAGGAGCTCTGAAAGTGCTCCATTAGGGTGATTGCTGGTGGGGCGGCATGCCAGCGCTACAGCAGCCTGTCCCTGTTACCCACAGACTCACCTGCTGAGTGTAATCTGTCCTGTTAAGATTAAGCCAAGTTTAACATTTTACACGTACTTTGGAGCCTCTGCACCTCCTGCAACAGCACACATCGGCTGACAGTTGTGAGGAAACACAAGTCTCTGATCGTTTAATTCATGTCTCTATTGTAAAATCTGCATTCTCAATGAAGACAGGCGAAGCTGATAAACGTGCCATGACCCAAAAGACAAAGATTAAAGTCTGCAGAAAGGTCTTATTTTCCTTCCTGGTTCTGCTGCTTCGTATCTTCTGTTGTTTTTGTCCTCAAGATGGAGGCGCAGGCTTGAGAGGAAGACGACGAAGAGAGGGAGTGTGTGTGTGTGGCGGGGGCGAGCAGGACAGTGACATTCACGCGTTTCGACGTGGCGACACTGACAAGGTGTCCTCCCCGCCGCTCGGCCAAGCTGTTATCACAGTCGGCCCCCGTTTCCAGGTCGCAACCCTCAGCGGCACCGGCATTATTGGGTCGCGGCTTGGTGCCACAACCCAACCCCGGTGTGGGCCGGCGGAGCCATTGTCTGACAGTGAAGCGTGGCTTTGAGATACTGAACACACACACACACACACACACACACACACACACAGGCGCCCAGTGATCCGCCCTGGCAACCTCCCTAGCAACCATCTGTCCTGCTCTGCCATGCTCGGGCCTGGGCACAGCTAGCAACGGGCATGCCTTGACACGTCTGAGTTAATGGGACAAAACGGAGGCGCGCAAACAGGACAAAGGACCCGCAAATAAAAAGAGTGGAGCCGGCAGAAAGAGTGGAAGTAAAGAGACGTCTTTCTACTTTTAATAAAAGAGTTGATGTGAGATTAATGTGATTGTGTAATCTTGGATGGTGTGCGTTTGTCTTAAGATACATGTTCGCTAACAAATTGTACCTAAAAACAACAAGTCTCTAAGAAGTGAAGTTCTTTACAAGCAGGATGTCTCGTCTTTCTGTATTCAGCACTTTACCATCGCTCATTTTACCTAATCACTTATCTTGTCACTGCATTGTCGGCCATTACCATTACAACCAGTAACAAACGGGTGACATGAGAACACAACGAGCTGCTGACTAAAGACCTCACGTCTGAATTTGTAAGGCTTTCTTAAGGAGGTATGAAAGGATGATCTTGTGAATGAGCATTGCTGCACCCTGTCATCGGGTTTCATAGTTGAACTCTTCCTGCAGACGAACACATCGAGCGCCTTGTGGCGTCTCCTCGGAGCGCTGACGCCCTCGAAGGTCAACGTGTGATCGGCCAGGAGCTGGAAGAGTGACGGTTTGCTTCCTGACGCTATAGATCCGAGGTAGGCGGGGGGGGCGGGTGAGAGCGGGGTCGGGGCGGGGCGGCGCCGGGTGTGACGCCACATTACAAGCAGATACATCTTCCCCTGTCCACCGCGGTCGCTTGTGTCGCCTTATCAGCGTTGCGCCAAAAGGGCAACTTCTTCCCGCCCCCCAAAAAAAGTCTTCTTTAACATGCAAACATGCTGCCTTTGTCACGCCGTACACACAAATCAATGCCCCGCCCCCCCCCTCCCTACAGCGCCCCAAAAAACCTCAGACAACTCATGATGGAGCCCCTTTTGATTGCAACTGAAACTCGTAGCATTCGTATCTCCCGGCTCACACATGCAAGTACAAGTGTGCATGAAAAGAGCTGCTAATGAGCTTAGAAGGGAGATTGTTATGCTGCACGTTTGCAGCAATAAACCTTGATTTAGAGACGGTGGTGCAACGTTCACCCTGAGAACTCTCTTGTTTTACAGCTATAAAATATAAAAGGAGTGAAAAGAGAGAGAGAGGGAGAGCGCCACTCCCCTGGGTCGTACAGGCTTGTGAGATCAAGCGCTCCTCATTCCTAAATTTGGTGTTTTATTTACTTCCTCTGAGACGTTTGAGGTGGCGGCGAAACGACAGACTCGAGGATTTTATGATGAATGTAGCAGCAGATGAAAACGAGGAAATTCTGTGTCATGCCAACTCTCTTCCACTAACCCCCCCCCCCCCCCACCCCCCCTTTCTTTCACCATCTTGCATTTTCAAAGAGCTGAGAGGCCATACTGAAAGTGAATGGAGCATGACCACGGGCAGATGCTCCCCACCTCTCGCTCTCTCACCGTGCCCTTCCCACTTTACACCCTCCATTTCCCACAACTAACCCAACGCCGAGCGGCTCCGACGAGGCCACGCCGCACATCCACACAGTCTCGGGGTGAACTGTCCTTTAAAAGTTAATGTAGCTGACGATATTTTAAATTGGACTCGACACATAAGAGGTAAAGGCTCCTGTTCCTCTGAGTATTTATATAGTTATACTTTATATTTTGCATTACTTCACATTCAAACACTTTACATGTTGTAATAGTTTCATTGTGTTGTGCTAAAGTGTTTTGAGAAAATGCCATTTGTTAATTTCGCCCAATTCCCTCTGGGCACTCGAAGGCCAAATGAGCACAGATGGGACATTTTCAGTCCTTTGGAACAGTTCATTTCACTGATTTGATTTAAAAATTATTGTTTCACACTCTACTTACCGCACTTTGTCTCCTTTCAGAATACAGTGTGTGCTGAAAGTCACTCATTCCTTTAGATTGAAGAGTCTGGGGTTTAAGATCTACTCAGAGATACCAAATATACATATAATATTTATTTTAATGCAGGTTTAATGTAAACATCTGCAGCAAAAATACTTTGAAAAGTTGAATAATTTGACAATAAAAACTAGTTTTCTGCTTCTGGAACATATTACTGTAATGTAAAGTGCACATTCTGTACTGTAAATACTTTGTGGTGTTATTACCTACCACCTTATACCTTGAACACTGGATTATTGTGGTGTGAATCATATAAAAGAGACTGTAAGAGACCAATGAGTCACACCGAGAATTATAAACACATTTACTGGGTCAAAAGTAGCTCGTGCAAGAAATAAAGTGTCTTTATGCTGCATGTGTGAAGTGTATTTAGGGGAAATATTGCCATAATGACAACATGTTCTCATAAAACAGTAAAATAAAAGCCATAATAAACATTATGTCAGTGTGTGTGTGTGTGTGTGAGTCCCTCTCCTGACAGCCAACAACAAAACAACGTTTGTTGTGTGTCGTCTTCCAAGACACCCAGCCTCAGCTGATAATAATGTTTGCATTTTTGGCAAACAAGGACTCAAATTACCCATAATTCTTAGTGTGATTTCTCTTTATTTTAGGATTCAACACGGGTGTAATGTGAATTAGAAACAACAAAACCTTCACACTGCATTACATCCAACACTCAGCTGTCTTCATGAAGTAAACACCATCATGATTAATCAGTTACCGGTTACCAGTAAACCTGTGACGAGGTTTTATACAAGTTTACATTCAATAGGTTTGTGTTTGGGACACAACGAGGCTCTTTGTTGTTGTTTCGGAGACTTACGTTCGCCACAGTCTAACTACAGTTTGCCCTTGTTGTGTTGAAGAGGTGCTCACTGATTGATTAACTAGTCATTAATTGGTGATTGGGTGTATTTCTTAGATGTGAAAATGAACAGATATATTTCGTATAAATGAGACGAACTGGGTTTTTATTTTCTTTTAAGGAAACCGGACGGCTTCGATCACACACATCCTTTTGCTCTTAAGAAGTTGTGAAACTTAATTAAATGCAGCTGCACACACACACACACGCACACACACACACACACACACACCGCAGTGTGGAGGACATGATGTGATATAATCCCTCCTTAGAAAGAAATCCGTCCTCCAGAAAATACTTGTGTAAATTGAAACTACTCTATTGCCTCGATGTGTACGGCACGTTATTGCTCGAGACAACTTCTCTGTTTGGAGATGGAGAGGAGGCTTCTCTCTCTCTCTCTCTCTCCCCAAGTAAAGGATATCCTGATAAAAAGGTAGAGCAGATGAGGAGGAGGGGGGAGAGGCGAGGTGATACAGCGCACAGAAAAATTTCATTTCCTGCCTTGTACGCAGAAAATAGTATCAGCTGGGAAAACCTGGCGGAGAGATGGGAGATTTACCCTCCGAACATTGATAACCATTTGTTCATTTCCTGACAACAACAAAAAAAAAAAATGCACGAGTGTCCTCTGAAATGGAATAGCTCGAGTCTTCCCTCTCTTTCTCGTTTTGTTCTGCGGACGACGGGAGTCTATTTCAGCGCCGACACGCAGCAGTGGTCCTAATCACAGAATCAGTTATTACTGGAGGGGGTGTTTGCTGCATCGGCTGCATAGCTCACAGGCGAAAAAGAACGGGGTCTGCGGTCAAATTCTCCCACTTTTGTGTCGCTTAGCTTCTCTCCGCCAGGTCGGATTTGCATTTTAATGGAAGGGGCTTTTATAGACTTCTCTGTGGCGTTGGCGGCACCACAAGTGGCATCATTAAGTGAACTAAGCCGGATTAGAGGCGATGCCGAGGTCAGATACCCGCACGCCTTAACAGAACCGAAGCTCTCTGCTGCAGGATTAGACGGAGAGCGAGAGGCGGCGGGCGGAGGTGGGAGGGGGGAGGGAGGGGAGGAACAACTAGAAAAAAAAAAAGAGCAGTGGAAAGAGAGGGAGTGGGAGAGAGACATAAGGGGAAAGAGGCGAGACAGGCCGCAGCAAGGTGATGAATTGCTTGTAAAGTGGCTCCTCTTCAGCTCGAGGGGCCTCTCAGATCCCCTTTTTTTATTTAATTGGCTCCAGCTGCAGTCCCCCCCCCCCCCCACACACACACACACGCACATAAAGTGACATAAAGCACAAATCTGGAAACAACAAGTGTTTGCAAACAACTGGCCACTGGACCAATCACACGGCGGCAGGTAAGCCGTCACTACCGGTCAGACAACAGCGTTTGAGAAGCTCCAAAATCAAACTTAAACATTTCTTTAAAGACCTTTAAAAAAGCACTTTTTACTGCACAGAACTTGACAATCATGAAAGAAGCATCTTTGGTCTCAGACACGCCCGCTGATTTTGATATAGGACCAAATTCTTGCAACATTTCTGCTTCAAACCACATCAGAATAAGACGTGGTGTTCAGCAAGAGCAACAGCTCATTGTATAAATGGCTCTGACTCCAACCTGCACTGGCCGACATGAAATCTGCACCCATTTTCCTCACAATCCTTTGATTAACCAGGCATGCAACGCCTCACCTTCACACTAAATCTACAAACTTTTACTTTAGCATGACTGAAAAGTCTCTCAACTGTTCTACTCTGTTGTTTTCCCAATTAACCTTTCCGGGGTCCAACCTTTGCACGAGATACGGATCAATGCCCGCGATGATAAACATCTGCACAGCACCTACAAGCGACTGTGTAAATATGAACTAATGCCGTCAGTCCGCAGGTCTGATGCGTGCCAGCTGCAGATACGAAGGAGGAAACTGCCATGAAACGTCAAGGTGGCACGTTAGACGGACGGTGAGCTGCTGGAAATAGAAAGCAGCCCACGCGTCCAAGTTTATGTCTGCTCAGCGTCACCCTCATTGTTATTCAAACGCCACGCCGGAGAGAAGACTGAAGAGGCAGCCGTAATCTGAGGAAGCACACGTGGTCAGGAGCGACAAACACAGGAGGTCTTTAATTACAAAGTTTAACAAACTATGAAAGCATGGAAACGGATATGGAGACATCGTCTGCACCTCTAGTTTTGGATTTTCAACGTGTTTTAAGAGTTTCAACCACAGAATGTTTCATCCATAAGAAACAAATCACAGGAGCCATTTCTTTCAAGAAGCTTACAACAGGAACAAGAACCTGTAGTTCTGGTATCAAAGACGGGAGAGACGAGAAACTTCTGTAGTCCCAAACTGGTCTGTGTTACTAAACAGTCAAAGCACAGACAAAAAAAACCTTGTGCAGACAGAGACAGGAAGTGCCACATGGGGGAAGCATCAGCATCAATTACCAGAAACTAGACCCCAGAAGAGGATAGGTGTGTGTGTGTGTGTGTGTGTCTGTGTGTGTGCGATCCAACCACTAAAAGCAACCAGCGGTGCTTTTGTCATATAGTGAAAAACACCAAATAACTAGATGTTGTTTCTGTATGTATAGAAGAGTGTGTGTGTGTGTGTGTGTTGTTCATGAGGGTAACACAGCGTGCTGTGCAGAGATGAGCGGCCCGTCACTCAGCAGGCATCCGGCCGTGGAGGTCACACCCCGACAGTTGCGGGAAGAAGAGATTATGCCTGTATGTGTGTGTGTGTGTGTGTGTGTGTGTGTGTGTGCGTGCGTGTGTGTGCAGAGATTATGCATTGTGATATCAAACTGGGTTAACGTAGCGGACTGTGTTTGCATACAGGGGGGAGCCACGGCCTCGCAGGGTATTAGTTTTAATCCACACACACACACACACACACACACACACACACACACACACACACCAGCTGATTTGGCACTTTTTCAGGGTATTAGACCACCAGGCGAGGAAGCTTTGTTTACCTCACAGACAAGTCATCATGTTTAATAAATAAAATCCCCACTAGCATCCATTTTTATCACCCCCCCCCCCCCCCGTGCACCACCTGGAGCAGATATTTTACTTTGGTTTGATTCAGGGGCACTGAACCAATAGGAGATCAACAGAAGTGACGTCACGTGCTTCTGTGAACCAATCAGGATTTAGTAATGAATATCACTCTGAGAGAAGTACTTTTAACCTTAAGAGTCAAATTCAAGCACTTTTCAAGCACTTTCAAGGTACCTACACCGAGGATTTAACATTTGACTGTTAATGCCGGGAGGCAACAAACAAATACGATGAAGAAACGCCAGATTATGTTGAAAAATCAAGCATTTTCCAACACTTTCAAGACTTTGTTACTAGCTTTGTCTGGAGCTTTCACCCACATCTCATGATCTTCCTCGGCAGATGCTCAGAGTTCATTATTAGGTTGAAACTTGTTAATTAGTTAATTAGGAGTTAAACCACTTGAACCTTCGTATTACGGCTGATGCTGCGGGAGACGAGCTCATTTCTAACCAGCAGAAAACTAAAACAAATAAAAATCACAATAAGTAGTTTGTGGGGAAATTAACTTAAAAAAAGGCATTAAATAACAGATTAAAATCAATAGGAAAAACATCACTTCACAGCTGCTCTGATTAATGGCCTCTCCTGAAATGATAAATTAAAGTTGAAAACTTTCTGTACACATTATTAACCCCCCCCCCCCCTTTATTTTCTAACTCATTTAAAAAGCTGCAGGCTTATTTCCCATTATGTTGATAATATGGGTGCGGTTTGCCAAAAATCTCTTTGTGCTAATTGTGTGTTGGTTCAAAAAGCCATTTTCTGTTAGAGTGCACAAATCCATTACGGCCTCCTCCTCAGCCGCAGATATCGGGGATTGAATTAATGCGGGGGCTAAAACGTGGGGCCCGGGACTCCTGGAGATATGATTGATCATCTTATTGCTGGGTATTCAACCGGTTTGGTCGTGTTAATCGATACCATTACCTCCTCCGGATTAAACAGCGGCCTGTTAACAAACCCAGAAACCCAAAGAAAGAAAGATAGACTTCATTCAAACTTTAACTCAGTTCTGAAAATAAATGGCGTCCCTGTCCCTGCCCTGACCAACATACCAGCTTTCTCCTGAGCTTTCAGCTGCACCTCAGTGGTTGAAGGTCAAGGAAAAGGCTAGTAAGTTGCCCTTTATTTAAGATGGGATATTCTGGTGAGGACAGGCGTCACTTCGAGGTCGTGTCTTCAGAGGAACGATCTAGTTTGAGCCCAAAGAGCTGAAACTAGATCATAAAGTGTTGAGGAATGGAGCCACTGGAACGAGGGTTGGACCGCGGGGCGGGTCGAAGCCGGGGGGCGAGAGGTGTCGGCTAATCTGCCGCAGGGTGATACAGATAAAACACAGAGCGGATGTTGTAGCCAGATGGACAGGGAGGGAGGGAGAGAGAGAGAGAGAGAGACACTCGGACTGAAGGAGGAGGAAGAAACGTCAGATCGCTCGTCTTGGATGCACTAATAACCCTCTGATCTGAATCTCTCGCTTGTATTTGTCCATCTCTCTCTCTCTCCCTCTCTTCATCATGTCCACCTCTTCGCCTCCTTTCATTCCTCTCCCCCTCTTCCTCTCTGTCCCACCACCTCCTCCTCCTCCTCATTAGACCTTATCTGAGGCTCCACATTCACCGGTTGGCTTTTATCTGTCTAATTATGTTGCTGCTCACCTATGGAGGCGAGTAAGGGAAGCCCCTGTGGCATGCTGGGAAGGCGATTCATCCCTGGTGCCCGCACACACACACACACACAGGCAAGCAGAATTTCCCTGTACCCTCTTTTCAATTCAGTCACCTTTTCAGCGTCGCGGGGGCCCTTTGAGCGAGGCCCCCCCGGCCCCCCAAGTCCCTCGAACAGCCAGGCTGAGCGATAAAACTCCCCAGACACTCCTCCATTATGAAGCAATGATAGGAGGTGCTGCAAGCACATAAAGAAATTTATAGAAAATTATCATGGGGCCTTGTTTTATGCAAAATATAAAGGTGTGTTTATAAAAAGGTGTATTTGAGTTTAAATTTCAAAATAAAATGGTGTGGAGCGACGAATTAAAAAGG
>JAVQJL010034424.1:0-24509 GCA_036024295.1 Nannoperca obscura
ATTCCCCTCAGAAAACTGATGAAGTGGTAGCACCCAATTATTTACGTCTTAACACGTTCATTTTTAACGTCTTAAGACGCACGTCAAAGTAGAGGTTTTGGTCCATTTGGCCTTCCATAGGAAGCTGTCGTCTGTGAGGCGTGAGCAGTGTTTGTTTTTAACATAGTTCATGGTGGAGAATAGCTGCTCACTACGTAAGGGGAATCCGGAGATCGACAGGATGAAAGTCTCGATAAATGCACGGCTTTTGGCGGGTATACCGGCTTATGCGAGTGTGACGCTTATTTTGAGCGACGAAAAATAATAAAATATAATTTTATTTTAATATTTCAAGATCACAATACTCTTTCAATTTAGAACTACAATTTAAAAAAAGAACACACACAAATAAAATACACTTCAATTAAATACTTTATTATAATTTATTTTCCCAAGCCACGCAGAGTGTAAGGATGAAAGAGCCGCGGGTTGCCGACACCTGGTCTAGAGGGAGAAATCTTGAATTGCAGATTGGATTGCAATGTTTGTTTACAATTGAAATAACTTGTTGACCTTAATTATTATAGATGTTGCTCTGGGATGTACTGCTGTCCTGTTTTGGTTGATTGGTTATTGTGGGATCAGATATTTGCTACATTTTACCAGATGAAAGTGTGAGGATCAAAATGTCATTAATGCAAATTATCAACAGTGTGTGTGGGATTCTTTGGTTCATTCAGAGTCACATTTCTGATCCTACACACCTGTCAATATGACTTTACTTTACACAAGAACCTTGGCGGTTACAGATTGGATTGTAATGAAATGTAGCACAGACATTTATGGATCTCAGAGAATGAAACCCAATGACTTTAGAGATTCTGGCCTTTCATCTAGTACCACTCACAAAAAAATGCATTATTTTCTAATGCTTAGTCCATAACAATAAACAGACATAAAATTAGAACTATTTATAATGTACCATACCTTAAAACCTATAGCCTAAATCAAAGTACTATGACATTTTGTATACATACATTCATGCTTCACTACCTAATGACAAGGCCTTTAGTGCTAGCCTTAGAGCAAACAAATCATGTGTGCAACATCCATAATATTTTGTCAGGTAATTTTCTACAGGGTAAGGACATCCCAAGCCTTTTCTTAAAGAATGATCAGTGCAACTGGCAAACTTGTATATTGGAGATATACCGATTAGCCCTAACATTATAACCAACTGCCTAATATTGAGTAAGTCTCCCTTTTGCCACCAAAACAGCCCTGACCCGTTGAGGCATGGACATGGCTGTGGTATCTGGCATCAAGACGTTAGCAGATCTTTAACTTGCATTGTGGCTGAAAAATGATGCTCACATCATGGGATTCGTCCCATCAATAGTTTAAATTTTCAAGTCAAAGACAATTGTGCTGAACATGAGTGATAGTCTATGTAATTATTTCCAAAACATCTTTGGTGTCAGATAAGAAATTGCAAACCAAATGAAGAATCTCATGTCAATTTTGTATATTTGCAAAGAAAGTTTCTTGGGAGAAGGCCAAAAACATTCAGTAGATGGATTGTGTGTTTGACCTTATGCGTGTTAACTTTCCTGCATGGTCAAGAGCTACAATTACTAAGGACATTTTTAAGATATTTCACTTGATATGTGCTAAAAACTCTTGACAGTAGTATCCAACTCTGGCCTTTAACCATTTAGTCATCAAGGCATTTGTGCTATTTAACGAGTGCCTGTTAGGATTCTCACTTGGCATGGATGACAGGACCCAGAAGAAGACCAACACAGGACGGGATAAGATAAACTCTTTTAATGGAAACTATATACGCAAATGATGAACACAGGATTCAGCCAAATATTGGCTCATGAGAAATACAAGAGTACATGGCTTAGCATAGTAGATAGGTAAGCTACCTGAGCTTGGATAAAAAATAATAAATAAACTCACGTTAACCAGACAAGAAACATGGAGAAGGCGTACCGTAGTAAACGTAAACACACAACAAGGGACATGAAAACACAATGAACCCAGCACCAGACAAAAGAAACACCCACAATTAAATAGACAGTACAAACGATGGAAACAGAAACAGGTGAGCAGCAAGACACAGGTGAGTGAAATCAAGAAAGCAGGGAAACCAGACAATGACAGGAAATCAACTGAAGACAGGAACACAGAACCAGGGTTTCAAAATAAAACAGGAAAGGGGTCTAAACTTTCAAAATCATATAACAAGAAAACAAATGGTCCCAAGACTGTGACAGTGCCTACATTGAAAGACTGATGTGAATGTTGAAGAGAGGTTGATAGGCTGGATTAGCAGTGCATGGTGCAAGAGTGTAGGAATCACAAGCAGAAAAGTTAGCATTTGTAACTTTAATAATAAAAAGCATTAACGTATAAATCATAAGATAGCAATTATTATGAATAGAAAAAGCACCCGTATAGTTCAAATGAACATGTCTCCATCAAAGGTGAAATAAAAAGTCCACTCTTCCTCTGTACTAAAATAAATCATAAACAATGTAAAAGTTTACAGTAATAAAACATTTTGCAATAAAATATTTATTTCACCTTCCTTATTGGCAACCCATATGGCAAGGCAAGTTTATTTGTATAGCACCGTTCAAACACAGAGGCAAGTCAAACTGCTTAAAACTTTAAAATTAAAATGTTCAATGAGGAAGAAACTCAGTCAATTAAAGTAGAATATAATGAATTGCCACACACAGGTCAAGAAAAGTAATTTTAAAAACATTCACAAAGGATGGTAAAATAAATTGGAATTAAACAATTACATCAGAAGTTTTTCAAAATTGCCTAATAAACGTGTTATGGGTTACAATAAAAGTGTTGTCTTTTGGCCAAAGGGTTGCGTATTGACACAGTGGGTGTTTGGATTTGTTTTGAACAGTTAAGACTTGGGATAAAATATTTGCATTTTGGTTGATATTCCACTTGGATTATTTGGCTCCATTGTGTTTATTGTTTAGAATATGTTGTTTGTGGTCATTCTTGCTAGCAAGAATAAACATAACATAAATCACATTGTGTTTCAATGTATCCCCTAACTTAAAATGCAACACTGTCTTTTCTGGATGACAGTATTGTAGTGTTCCACTTGCACTGGTACAGCCACTGACATGTCCATCATAATCCATGTCATTTCTATTAGAGAGAGGCTATCACAAATGTACTGTAGATTCTAGTGTGCCAATATGTAGAAAGGGCCAGTAATTGACTCACATGTATAACATCTTGTTTGAAATGTACCACAACAGTTCATGAAATATAAACTTCAAGGTTTTGCATTGGATAGTTATGTAAAGCACAACTAAATATCAGCTTCTCTTTTTTCAAACATGTGGTTCAATGAGCAATCCTCTGTTGAGATATACACAGTCTCAATCACTTTGCCTTTCTTCAAAACAAGAGGTTAAACATTTATATACTGTCTGCTGGTTTAATTTCCTCAGCATTTAAAACTTTGTCTGTCCTTATCTTGTTGGAGTTCTTTTTTAAAATAGCGTTTACAGCTCTACTGCACTGTAGAACTTATGAAAAGAAATTAATCTAAATTCCTGTGGTTATATATGTTCCCATTTTCCTGCTACGTTTCTTGTCAAATTCTGTCTATTATGCATATGTCATTCACTGTAAAATAATTGCTTAGACACAGCATGCAGTCCATTAACTTGCGGTTAGCTTCCCATTAAACTTGCATAATGGTGAGATGGGTAGCATGACAAGCACTGTAATGTAATGGCTTCTCCTTACAGCCAAATATGGAATGAATTTGTGTAATACATCATTATAAAGGCAAAAATGCCAAACTTTCTACTGAACTTGAGTTCACTCAAACACTTAACCATTGTTGCACGCTAGGAGCAATTTACCATATTTCCTTGGAAGGAAAGAAAGACAAGGGAACAAAAAAGAGTTACTGCATTACTGTTTTTTGTTATTACATTACTGCTCTTGCTAGAATTACATCAGAACCAAAATTCACTTCCAGGCATTTTTGGGATTCCCATCTCAGGTCAAAGAAAGACAATCTCAAGAATGGATAGATGGATGGATGGAAACTAGAGAGACACTTTTGATAATGGTGGCACACTTGTTACTTAAATCAAAAGGGTTTATTCCGATTGTTCAATTTGTACAAGAGAGCAGTATGCGGGGGGGTATCTGTGCAGCCAGTTACAACCCTACTATGCAGCTATGCATAAAGGCTTGCTTAATGATGTTTGTCTAACACATAATTAATCAAGAAAATAAGTGAATCTGATGAAATCTACGTCCTCAGAAAATAGTTCTCTTGACATTTTCTTTCTTTGCCCTGTGGTATGTTTTCTTATTGAAATCAGAGTGGCTATACCACAAGGGAGTTAATCAGTAAATGCAGTCAAAGGAAACATTTTCACCAGTCTCCCTTCTTATCACAAATTTAAGCTTAAATCAACACATGTGCACAAATAATGATTTAAAGGGTCAACAGCATGCCAACAGCAATCTGCTGTAGGTCAATTTTCTTCTTTAGAGTCTTTGCTTTGTGGTTTCTTTAGACAGAGGTCATCACGACACAATGTTTTCTCAAAGGCATCCATCAAAGCCATCTCCTTTGGCATTGATTACCTTGCCTCATTAAGAAGCCCTCTGAAGACCTCCACCGCTCCGCTCACACTCCCACCCCCCTACACACACACACACACACACACACACACACACATCATACATCTTCTACATGTATGTAAAGTTCCACAACAAAGGCTTCTCTGTAATTATATTTAATGGGTGCACAAACAAGATTGTTTTTAATTGAACATTTTCTTTTACCATAAGTTTAGATATGTACAAATCAACAAAACCTCTTGAATCACTAGATACACAAACAGTTTCCATGGCCCAGTTATTTTAAAAGAATATTAGGAAAGCTAAAAAAAACAAAAAAGAAAACATGATGAGTGGCTGCCCCGAGGTAATGACATCATACCCTTTACTATCCACTATGTATGTAGGTATACAGCAATGGATAAGTATCCCATTCAACAGTAGTTTAAATGTATGATTTTAGAGGGAACAGTAAATGTTTGTATTACATTTCACTAATCAGTTCCTGACAGATATTATCCAAAGTCTCTGTCATACATTGCAGGTGAGAAAACATTCATTCAGTGGAATTAGACACATTGGCCTGGTTTTTTCATCCGAACTAGGACAACTTTTCAATCAATAGTGCCAGTGATGCCTGATTGAATTCTGTAAGAAATGCAATTGAATGGTGACTTCAATGCAACTCAAATCAATGCTATTTGTCGATCCAGGAAATTACTTGTGTCATGAAACCTGAGACCGTAACAAGACAGGAATACCCTGACAATGACATTTATTTAAGAGGAAATTGTCTCCATCTTTGGGCCTCCTGACTGTTTGAGTGCTCAAGTTCACTTTTAATATTAATAGTTCTCTAACATCCAAGTATACTGCTTTAGCACACAGAAAATACATTTAGACAAATTAGTTTGATCCACTTCAGTAGAGCATGTATATTAAAGCCATATTGACTGTGACTCTAATGTGGTGACTTTGAGTCGGGAAGTGTGGGCCCTAAGTGTCATATTAGGTTTTGGCACAGCCAGGTTAGTATGACATAGCTCAAGGAGAAAGAAATGGGACTGGCGAAGATGAGCCAGAAAAGTAGGCTCAAATGGATCAGGTAGCTAGCAGAAAGAAGCGTCACAGAACATTGTCAAGGGGCGGGTATTTTTAGGTCGGGCAGCCGCAGTTCACTGGCACTTTTACAAGAAGGACTGTGAGGCAACTGAAGAAGATAGGAAAAGAAAGTGGAGGACACAAGAGAGAGAGAAAGAGAGAGAGAGAGAGAGAGAGAGAGCAATAATAAATTGTCATTGAGGCAACCTTTGGTGTAAGATAACCAGCGGCAGAGACATGAGCACAGCATGGGTCCCTCTGGATTCTTTACACACACTTCTTAATTTCGCAATGATGAAGAAACTCTTTTGTTTGATAGTTTAGACTGAGCCCACACGTTTCCCTTGGCCACTGGTATCACTGCAATGATTTGACTTACAGTGGGGATGCACCACACAGATGTTTGTTTGAACAGTTGAAAGCATTTACATGTGTTAGTGAGAACAGTTTCAGCTTGTGTGTGACTCAATACATATACATAATATGACATTTAGAAGTACAATACTGTATACTGTACTCTATTACTGTAGAGTGAGATGTTTATGCCAATGTGGTGTCTTGTAACTAACATATGTGTATACTAGCATCTCATTACAGCGTTTGACACCTCTACACAGATACATTAATGTGTGTAAAAAAAAACATCGTACCATCTCTGAGGATAGCCTGCGAGATCAAAGCTCACATGTGTACCATTCTAAACAATAGAGACTAGTCCTATTGGAAAAACCATTGCCACTGACATCATAGAATGCCCCCAAACTGTACTGATTTGGGGAAACACAGAATGACTGATCTGAAAGGAGGCTCCAGTATCAAATGTTTTCTACAAAAATGTATTACAACAGAATTTAAATGATGCTAAAATCACACAGAGAGACTTTAAGCAAAAATAGGTATGTGTAAATTCCCTGTGTAAAAAAATAGAGAATTCTTTTTTTTACTTAACTGACATTAGGTCATTAGGTGACATTAGGCACACTTTAACTCTGATGAATACCTTAGTTGTTCTAATTATGCTTCATTAGACATCAGTTTCTAATTTAAACAATCAGAGCAAGATTTAATACTCTTGGTCTACTACTTGGCCTTGTTAAAGATTGTCAAAATGTCAAGGAAAGACTGAACATATATAAGGTAAAAGTTGAAAATATATGAAGAAAAACCATCCATCCACTTTTTTATTTTACTATAAATGTGAATTCAGTATAAAATTCAAGAGCAAAGATAATACTATTAGGCATTATGAAAGATCATGAATACATTGAAGTTTTTACCCTATACAGTCCATTCTCATGACCCTCTTATGTACTCAAAGAATATTAAAAGATCTGGAGCCTGTCTTGAAATAAAACCTATATTGGAGAGGAAGGACAACAACTATATAACTTCACAACTGTAAAGTTTTATGCAAACAACAAAGTATGGAAAATAGATAAAGAGGCAACAGAAATCTGACAATGGATCCAGTAAAAACCAGGATGAAAAAGCTGGCTAAGTATCCCAAAACCCATGGTCCTCTCCTAAATCAGTTTCCAAGAATTGTGACACTTCAGACAGATATACATGGTGGAGCATGTTATGTGTTAGAGCTACTGCCCAACTCCTCAATGGTGAAACAAAATCAAAAAAAGAATAATAATAAAATACAAGGTATTAGTAATTGTGCATACTTAGGTAGAAAATGTTTTGGTATAATTATTTCTGATTCACACACTCTCCAATGGAAGTGATTTTGTTTTTGCTTCTGTTTTTACTCTTTTACAGCTGCAGAAACCTTTGCAGGAACTGATGACACAAGTTTACATTAATGGCTCTTTCTTGCAGGAGGAACAGTTTTTGTTCTTGTTCCATTCATTCTGCCTTCTAAAAGACTCTGCTCTTGTACTTTCCAGGGACTACTGGAGTGGTGTTTGCAGTCCTGAACATAGCTGACTGGCCAAACACAGACCTCAGTGATGACAGTTATGAACCTGACTTCCCAACAGCAAGATAAAGAGAGACCGAAACAGAATTAAACAAAGAAATATGAAAGTTTAAGTAAAACTCTACTTCCAAGATGTGTGGCATGTCTTACTGGTTCTTCCTGTCTCTCCCTTTTCATTTGTGCACATCATTTAACATTTTTTAACAAATCCTGCTCTTCTTAATCCATTATCAGTTTAATTTGATTAATTGTCACAGCTCTTCACATCCAGTGGAAACATACATATGAATGTGTTAAAATGTCTTTTGAATTATGATTGTATTCCTTTAGTTCATGGGATTTCTTGGATCTTGGATGTATTATCAAAAAGGCTCATTCATCACATAATTTTGCTAGATGTACAATAATTAAATATATAAATATACATATAGCATGGTCATTTGAAGGAAAAGTGTTATGGATAGTGTTGTATTTACATCCACTCAT
Source organism: Nannoperca obscura (assembly GCA_036024295.1). Classification (NCBI taxonomy): domain Eukaryota; kingdom Metazoa; phylum Chordata; class Actinopteri; order Centrarchiformes; family Percichthyidae; genus Nannoperca; species Nannoperca obscura. The sequence continues at coordinate 8,123 of JAVQJL010034424.1, forward strand.
GATCCAACTATTTTGAGAAACTAACCTCTGTCACCGTGGTGACAGTCTTGATTGCCAGGGGCACAAAACACTGGGGAGAAGCGTGGCAGCTCTATACATCCTGAGGTTGACCGGTGACAAAAGTTTCAATGCACACCAGGAGATATTACCAGCTTGGCAGTTCCTCGTTTCAATGGACAATAATAGTGAGGGAGAAATCAAATTTTTTCACCTCTGCCATCCAAATGTAGCAGGAACAGCTATGATAGTTTTAAGGAGGCAGCTGGCAAGCTGCGAGTTAGTGCTTCTGCTCATTAAATCGACCCTCATGCCATATTGAAGTTTCTGCTACAAACTGAGATGATGTGAGATAGGTTGATTATTCTTCATGTTCTCTTCAGCTTCTTCCACCTTCCCTTCATTATTATTTTCACTTGCACTACCAGTTAGCTGTTTAAACAACCATCAACTTTCCAACATCCAACATCTTTCAACAACATTTGATGCTCATCAGTTGTCAGACGTCAGGCCAAACCTACTGATCTTAGTGCCCTATCAATATCAATCAAGAGAACAAACTAATCACTGAAGAGGAGGGTCCAATTTACTGGAATATAACTTTCTATAGGTGGAAACCACCCAGATCTTTACAACCAGTTCAAAACAAATTGTACTCACTCGGTTAAATAAAAACCAGCCCAATTAACATAGCTTTAATCCCAAAGGATGGATTTTATGAGATTTATGGAAATTGCTGTGTCACTTCTTCTGTGGTTGTAGGCAATTTAAAACTGTGTCTGCCTTACTTTTTTCCACACTCTGTCTACTACCTTACATTTCTTAAATACTGTAGGTGTATTGTCCTCAGATTATGATGTATATCAGCAATATAGTTAAGAGGGTCCCTACCCACCTTGGCGTGATTTTGACAATCCCATTGAAAACTTGGAGCCTCTGTTTACTCATGATTTTAAGGAAGTCTCTTTTAGTAAATGAATCCAGCTTCTTACTTTGTATGGCAACAAAAATGTTCATCTTTACTGATTAAAATGCATACACAAGTTAAAAGACAAGGGAAACTTTGAGGACAGGCTTCAGTCTCTACTGATGTGCGATGCTTCATCCTCATTATGTATCTCAAACAATGCCCAAGGGCCTCATTTTGACCAATGTTGATGTGAACATGGCCCCAAAATGCAATATGCACGGGCACACATGCACAGTGAAAATGTTTTGCATTCATTTCTTGATGCTAATCTCACTTGAGGATTATACATTCCGAGAACAGTGATTCCCAGATGTCACAGCCAGTGCTTGTGTTCATATTTCAGTGTAGAAGCCAGCAGTCTTGGGAAACCATAGTCATTAACATGCCCCTCTGTACAATGCAATGTTTCCACTCATTCTCTATCTCCACACTTCCACAAGTCTTCCCAGCCTTCTCATTTCCCTCATCCCATATTCTGTGTCTTTCTGTCCTGTGTTAAGAACACAACACAGACATATTTTTCTGCATTTGGAAAGTCTTGAAACCATGGTGGCAGTTAAACGTTTAACAAGGTTTGTTTTCCTTGTTGTTTACCAATTATAAGGCATAAATGCATTATTGAAATTGCAGGCACCAACAACATTAAGCTGTGTTTATCTAAACACACTCAGGCATGAACAAAACACACTCTGTCACCATAGATCATTAATATGTTCTCTTCCAATATGGTTGACTGTGCTGAGGTGTATATTCACAGACAGCCTTTCTGTACCCGACATTTTTAATACTTAATTAGCTGACATATCTACAAAAAACTGTCAGTAGAGGTAGCCGATGCCCTTTGCCCTAAAGAAGGAATTGTACAATTTGCCATTCAGTAATACACCAAAGCTACACTGTTCTCACTTCCTTTGTCAAACACAAAAACCTCACTAATTTCATCCACAATTATCAGAAATCCACCCCCAGCTGTACCTCTGGAGTATATCTCCCTAATTAATGACTTAATTAAAAACACTTGTGGGATTATGAAAGGGGTCATATTTGTCCCTATTCAATCAAACACATTCTATTTGTGTGCCTCAGAGAGCAGCCTAAGTGATGTAGTAGAGTACTTCAAAGGCACGCATTCAGCCAATTGAGCATGATATCATACAGGGTTTCTTGTAATCACACCTGCTAGTTTCAGCGAATTTTTTTTCTGGTTCATAATATTTGGCAATTGATGATGTAAAGGATATTGCTGAGAGTACACACATATGTGGTATGCATGTGCAGCATTGTGTGTGTGTGTGTGTGTGTGTGTGTGTCAGAGGACTTGTCATTGCATTTAAGAATGTGAGGATCACTGACAGTACTCAAAGTCAGATTAAGTGTCTTGTTGCTGAAGAGAATCCAAGATCGTTCATGTCTCATGGGACAGCTGAAGGGAAAATAAGTTTTCTACATCTGAAGCAAGACAAGTCACTTTGTTTTTATCTGTTCAATGTCGTTGCCCCAGCCTCTCATTGGCTAATCAATGAAACCCAAGAGGGCTCATCAGGCACCAAGGAATGTCAGCCAAAAGCCTTTGATCCGCTGACCTTCATCTGCTGTGCTCCAGCAAAAAATACCATGGAGAGTGATCCATGTTTGCATGCTTTTAATGGGCCTCAGAGGGCCTTGTTGACAGTCATTTGGTATCCAGAGGGTCAGTTCTGTAACTGTACAGCATAGCCTTGAAAACCTTTGGAAATTGCCACTGACATCTCCCCAAAGACTCATGCACCATCATACACATGACAGTAAACTAAGAGGCTTATTAGTAATACATGATTAAGTGATTACTTGTTAATCAGTACAGTAAAATACTGATTATGCTGGAAATGGAGCATGGGTTAAATATGGAAACATCTAACTCTAATTCCTTCAAGTGAGGCACCAAGCTGCTAAGACATTTCAGTAACCTTTGCAGAGAGAGACTTAAAGAAACACATAACTGTTGTTTTTTTTGTAAATGCCTAGACCAAATTAAGAGATTAATATCAACATGATGACTGCAAAACATGTTTGTTTACTACGTGTGTGTGTGTGTGTGTGTGTGTGTGTGTGTGTGTGTGTGTGTGTGTGTGTGTGTGCATGTTGTAATGGCATTCTGGCTGGGACTGAGAAACTGATTCGGCTCTCTGAGGCAACCATTTATCTTAATCTGGGGTGACCTAAATCCTCGACATCTGCTGTACAGTCTTTGCCTTTGAAACAGAATTTCAGACTCCATCCTCCCATGTACCATTCTTCTCTTAACCATAATTGATGACTGTAACCTTTTAATGGTCCACCATATTCATTCACAGCAAAAGCACCATCCATGCTGTCCATGGACAAGCACAAAAAAGTGTGATTGCCACTGCATGAAAATGAAGAGAAGACAAGGAGACAAGGTTTGTTCAAGCATGTTACAAAAGGGTAATCTATAATCAGAATGCGAGTTTGACATCCTGACACTGTGGGCAGATCTAGTGGATAAATCAGATAAATGAGGACAGTAGCCACCTTTCGTGCACTGATTTGTGAATTGTGAATATGATGTCCGAAGAATGCATTGCAAAAAGAATAACATTGAACTAATGAAGAGCTCTATTGAGAAATACTGGAATTCAATAGATTTAATCTTGCAATACTGAAAAAGTGTAAAGCTATTTTTAGTTTAATTTTTTTTCCACCTCCCAACTGCTAGTGATCAAATATCCCCACTAAATGCTGTATATTTAATATTTAAAGTTAGTATTGTTACTTAAGGCAGTGTTCTTACTTGTACTTAATTGTTACTGTTCTTGGTTATGAAATACGAGAACACTACTGTGATGGTATCACACAATAATTCTTTAATCAATTAATATTCATGCTAACTTGTTTGTATCTATGCTATTGTTAATGAACTGACTACATGCTGACTACAAAGCTGAAGAGACAATATGGGCTTAAAAAATACAATACAACAGCAATTGAATGAATCAGCCATTTATTTGAGACTAACTGTTACATAATGCATGCAGAAGACAGAAATTAAAAATTAAGTAAGAAAATAAGGCATGATATCATAAAATAACTCAAACTTAATTAGAAAAAAATAATTGATAATAAAAACTAGTAGCAACACATATACGCAATGGAGACATCTTAGCTAACATTAGCACATACAGTATTAACATGTATCAATATTGTTTGTATGTATGTTTAGACTATTAGACTTTTGCATATTATAACTATTACTGTTAGGCTCAGTGATTATACTAATGTATTGGTACTGTGAGCAGTAACATGTCCGTGATACAGTGGTTATCAATCAATCTGACTGTCTAACACTGGACTATCTCTGTTAAACTGGGGTTGAACCCAGTGGCCCGATAATTCTCTGCTTTATGTCTCCCCTTTACAAAAATGTGAGCACACACCTCTTGATGGCCAAATTTACTGAAAACTGCCGTGCAGTAAAACAATGCGAGGTTGGTGTTGGTGGGGACATTTTGCTTCAGGTACAAATCACATATGAAATACAATGCAGAAAGTCAATTTAAACTAGAGCCATACGTTTGAATGCTTATCAGATGCTTAAACACTGCACAGTGGTTTATAATACTCTGAGACAAGATTTTATTTTAATCTTTTGTTGCAAAAATTGCAAGGAAAATAGTCATTCATGTTTCAAAATAATCTCCAAGGAGTGTGTGCTTGCTTGTATTTTATTGGTCACCTCAGTGTCTTGAGCAGAGGACATCAGGTTGCGGTCTAGCAAAAGTTGAGCCATCTTCAACTTTGTGGACTTGCGTTGATCCCCCAACTGCCTCGTTAGATTGGCCTCATTCAGATGAATGTTTGTTTTTTTATGCAGGGCTAAAGTTGCTCTGAGAGTAGCCTTAGAAGTGGGAAGAATTATGTTAAATGGAGAGCAATGAGTAGGTGTTTTATTTATTTCAGATGTTCTTTTCATTGGTAGAAAAACATGATAGGTTTGCAAATTCAGAATATTTAAATTTTGATTTACAGTATTTGATTATAGTATTTATCTCAATACCATTTCAAAAAATGTTCAACTACTCTACAAGAACTCATGTGAGAAAAGCAGCTTCAAATCCACTCAGCGATTGTGGTTCTATGTTTCTGCCACAGTTGTATGCATCTCGAGTATAACCATTGTCTTCATGAATGAGAAGTTCTATAATGTGGAAACACTGTGAGCACAAGCAAGACATAATTTGGATGGATGCCCAGCGTGATTTCAGCACTGTAGCATGAACATGACAAAAAGGATGTTCAAACCTCAGATTGTCACATCTCCAGCCAGACTTGGCAGCAGAGCAGGCAGAAATTCTCTGTTTTAATCTGAGACAAATGTGTGGAAAGGTGTGGGCAAAGAGGAAGAAAGAGCAGATATAATTATGTTATAAGGGAGGGAGGCAGTGGGATAGAAAGGAGGGTAGAGGAAGGAGTTCACATTTCAGTTTCAGCTCCAGTGAGGCTCAGGCAGGTTTGGCTGCAGCAGAGATACTGCTTATCACCTCGTGTATGGAGAGCTCCATGGCTTTGGGTGCCTGAGGAAACATGCTGTTTGGAGAAAGAGGATAGGCCCAAAAAGCTGAAGCTTTGTAAATTTTCACAATGTGAAGACTCCCAACTTTAAAGGTGACCATGCACAAATGTGATAGCATGCACAGATATGAAACGCCTAAAGTCCACACCCCCACTCACACATTAATAAGATGATTTTAGCATTTCATTTCTCATTTAAGTTCTATAAAAGAATCAGAAGTAATCCTGTTCGGTTAGAATTAAATGTGAAAAGATTATTGCATGTATCGATTCTCCACTCTGCTTAAATTTTTGTTTTGCCTTTTTGCTGCCAACAGCAGTAACAGTGTGTGGTAATGGAAAAAGTGATTATAATCCCCATTAAACACAATAATTAGCTGCATGATAGTCATATTAGGAAAACTGCAATGCACGTGCTGTTTCAAATGATGGAGTGTGTTATTTAAGGCAGCAATATGTTTATGTATACAGGCCATTTTGGGGGTGGGGGGCAGGTTAATTTGTACAAGTGCAGAAACTGCTGGGCTTCAAAATAACAGTTATTTTGACTTAGTGTGTAGGTGCTGTAATAAAAGTGATCGCACTCTGTCTTCTTCCAGAGGGGGAAAGAGAAACTGACTGTTAGAGAGGTTAGAATAATACAAGATCCAGAGAGTGTGAATACAGTCCTATCTAACTGTATCCTGTTCTGAACAGGTGTGCCTCAAGCTGCAACACAGTGTACTGTGTGCATTAGCATTAAAAACAAAGGCACTGTGTTTTTAATCAACTGTATTTATTCAATTATATATTTACATGATATGAAAACAACACAAACACCTGCTTAGCCCTCCATAACAACCCCTCTTCAGAACATACATGGCAAGTCTATGTAAGTCAGACCACAGACAGATCCTGCAGGGAACATTGTCAGAAACTGAAACCTGTGGCCCACAAATTACTCTCCATAAATGGCAAAGGTTTTCACAGAATTCCAGAAGATAATTCTTCTTTCCGAGAAGGCAGTTAGATGTAGGGGAACTGGAGATGCTAGACAATGCACTCATATCATGTAAATAATGAAATGCTGGCCAACAATGACCTGCTCTAATATCTTTGATTCATTCAAGCATCTCATCAACAATAGGCCTGGCAGCTAGGCCAATGCCAACTATCTATTTATTATTCACCATGTGTAGGAGGTTAGTAAATGGCCTATATCAAAAATGTATAGTTAAAAGACCACCCCCCCGTCTTTTGTTGTAATGTGTGTGGGTAGTTTTGGTTTCTAGTTAATTGTCTTCACTTGCTTTGACATTGATGCATCTTGGGCGCAAGAGAATGCTTGTTTTTATGCATCGCCAAATGTACAAGATCTTTTCTGTTTTGCATTCATCATTCTGTTTTGTGGTGGAAGTTTTGGTTCAAAATCTGCACTCTCAATTCAAACACTCAAACCGCATTTACAGCGTAACCACAGCCTCTGTCCCACTAAGCAATAACAAACGAGAAAATGTATTTGATTTTATCAGTTTTTCCCTGGTCATACTCACCTGAAGGGAAACTATGACCTTGGAACAAAATCACAAATAATCTACTACTATGCATCCCTATCCCTGCAATGACTGAATCTGGACAACCACATTTTAAAGAGGCTTTACTAAAATGCTTAAGAAGTGTCTGCCCATCATCTCTGAGCGCCCACCTGCTACAAACAGCACATCTACAAGTCATAAGGAGTATCAACACAGTGTCTTTTGGGTCACGTTGTGCATCAGCGTTAAAATAAACAATGCAATCCAGTGATGGACAGCACATTACAAATTTTCAGTCTCAAATACATCGTCCTCTCAGCTCTATCCATCCTTAATATCAAAATTCAAATACAATCAATGTCAGAACACAAGCACTTGTGAATTGAAGGACAACTTCACCAACAACAAAACAGTATGAAATTTAGAGATGCAAACTCACAATAAATTAGGAAGGATGTGCTCTCATGATGAGAGGAGGCATTTTGATTTTAACTATTGATCTCCTTTCAGTAGTTTCAGTCATTTCTTTATCCAGGTTGGCCAGAGGAGGCCCAAGCCACCAACCACTCTTCATTTAACCCTGAACAGATTCAAGAAGAGAAGAAGCAACAGGGCATTTCTATCACCAGGGGTGTAAATGAGCCAGACCCAATGGAGCATGATCACTCATGTTAGGCTATAACAGATTGTGTTTTAAAGCTCTGTCAAGCAGAATCCTCTTTTCTCCTTATCTTGACAATGAAACTGGTGGGTAAAATGATAGGATTGATGGCAAAAAGTCTAAAATTGAGGAAAAACTGAAATTGTTGGTTTACAGTTTCTGACTCATTGCTTTCACAAAGTCAGACGATGTCAAACTAAAAGAAGTGTTTGAAATAATTGAAAAGATTTTAGTATTCATGTGATGTTTTTAATATGTGACATGTTAAATATTAATTCATTTTTACATATTTTTATTCAGGGTCATTTGAGGAATTCCTAAGGCATTTATGTTGAAATCTATATGAAACATTTACTTTTCAAGGGTTTACTGAAGGGTGATATAAGGTGATTATTGATTTTCTCTTTGCTACCTTGAGCAGCTCCATATATTTATTATTTTCCCAGAGGGGATGGCAGTCTTTAACAAGGTTCACACATGCATGTAAGCATGCACACAAACACATCAACATGTGGCAGAGGCTCAGCAAAACAATTAAACAAATCTCTAGGCAGCAGATTGTCTTTTGCAAGACAGGTGTGACAAAGACAGAATGACATAATTTTTTATTAGATGGTTTCAAACTAAGCTCCCACTCAAGAGCCACATAAATGGCTCTATTGCATTTGCTTTAAAATTTGAAATTTGTTTTACTTCCATTTAAATTACTGTTTACCTTTACACTCTTTGTCATTTAATAAAAATGTGCCAATGCTCTTTGTATTATTATAGATCCAACACCTTTTTACTGCCAATTGCATCAAAGAAAATTTAATCACAATCATATTTTTTCACCTTAGCAGTCTCCAAGAAGGCATGATCCTTCAATAATTCATAAAAATGGATTTGTGTATTTCTATAATTGATTACTGCAGATCTGCTGTTTACCTTCTGGCTGCTCTAACCCCTCAAGCACACTAATAACCATACACACCAAACTTAGCAGCCAAATTATGAGGTGAACAGAGAACACATTTCTCAGTCTCAAATTCTTCTTAGTTAAGTCTTTCTATTTTGGCTCAGTGTAAATGCCCTAACTGAACCTCTGGCATAGAAAGAATTGCTTGGCTTTGCTCCATAATGACTCACTGGTTTACTTGCTCCCTATAAACCTCACCTTACATAAGTCAATGAACAGTACATCAGTTCCACCCAACTTAAAAACAAGGAAGTTGCACATAACAATAAAAACAAATATGTGTATGTACCATCATAGACACAATCATATGGGAGCCTAGAGGTTATAGAGGAGATTGGATTATTCAGCAGCAGGATAAACTCTTATCTGTGTAAATAAGGGTTAATAAGGGAGGTCATCTTTATAGATTGTTATGGAATACAAGTAAATCCCCTTTGAGACCGTGGCTTGTGGATTTTACTCTCTGCCAGGTTCACATTACAAATCAATATGTTTTGACACTCAAGTGAAGCAATATAAGATCTGCCTCCATGCATTATTGTGATCCTTATCCTTTAGCCAACCAGAGGAATACAATTCTCACTTCACTCATTATTCTGGGTTAGTTATTAGTTTAAATTAAACTTAAGAATCGGCAAATGCATTTCTGTGCATTCACATTGTTAAAGATAAATCTGTCTTTTGTGACATCTATTATATGCTGCAATGCACTCCATTTCCCACTGACATGTATAAGGAATATTGTAACTGCAATCCTTCAACATAATCCATCAACAGACGTTTTTGTCTCCATCTTTATGCTCTTTTCACTGGAGTACATTTCAGACACATTGATGTCATTTTGTGGATGTGCATCTTGAGTAATGCAATGTCACGGTGGAATGAAGACTGTCATTAAAGAGGTAATAAATTAACACAGTCTAAACTCCACTTGCATGATCAAACATAGTAAATAGACAATAATTTACTATGTTGGATCATGCAACTGACCTATTTTTTTGCATTTATAAACATTAAGTTAAATGTGCATTTGAACCAGTATAAACTTAAACTGTTAACAACTATAACCTTTATTTTTGTACCTTAGAAAATGAACACTGTGCATGTTAATCTGTGAAATTGTTATTACAAATATCATTATGTATTGATGATGCTCAATTCTAACTCTAACATTGATAAGGAGCAAACATTGTCCTTATAAAATAATATAGTAATACAGCATGCAATTAATCATGTTTGCTCAAATGGACTACCAAAAGAACATTTCAATATTTTGTTTGTTTTGTTTATAGCCAACACTTTGTGACAATGTTTGTTTCTGTTTGTTTCTACAACAAAATACTGCATGTCATTTCTAAAGCCATTTCCTTTTCATCTGGGGTTAGAGCTTTCTTATTTTCCTCATTACTTCCCAAGGAAATGTAGGGGAAACATTTGCATACTGGTGAAATTGAAAACAACATCGAAGAACCAATATGTCGGCTCACTCAGACAGGGGCTTTGATCGCTCTCTAAATGAGCGTGGGATTGTTGGGCCCTTCATTGTGAGTGATTGTGTGCTGAGCAAAAAGGTGTGATCTGCTCATTGTTTAACTTTATAATGAAACCCAAACTGTTGCAGTTAGCAGCATTCCTCTTTGTATTCCTCTTCAGCCATCTTTCAGTATCTTATGAATGTAATGTATCAATGATCTGTCTCCACAGTGACCACCGCATCTGACTGCAGTTGTTATGTGTATTAATCTAGGCAAAGTAACGATGAATAGCTTGCGAAAAATCTCCACTGAAATAGCATTCAGTCAAATTTCATACTTCAAGCACATGATCAGGCTTTTTATTCAGCTTGGTGGCTTTCTATGTTGTTTTCAATAGGGCAAAACACAGCAAATAATGACTCATGTTTGATATAGAGTGAACTTTGCTGTATTAAATCTTGATGTAAAAGTTTGTTTCATATTTGTGTTTATGTCATCTGCAGTGGGGGAAGAATTACTCAAATAAAAGTATAAAGAAATGCCACAATGCAAAACCTAACCCATTACAATTAAAAGTCATCAAATTAAAAACTTTCATTATCAGTGAAATGCATTATTATGCAGAATGGCCTCTTCCAGAGCGTTATATTTAATATTTAATATTATTGCATTACTGTTAAATATGCTTTAATTTGGAAACAGCTTTTAATGTTGTAGTTAATCAAAGTGGAACTATACTACTACTGTATACTGTACACTGTTGTATAGTTAATTTGTAAATTGCATCATATATTTAAGGCTGATTTGATATCAAATAAAAATGTCCTTCCCTCTGAAATGTAGTGATTTAGAAGTGTTAAGTATTAAATAATGGAAATACTCAAGTAAAGTATAAATACCTCATAATTGTACCTGAGTACAGTACTTATTTATCTATGAGGGACATGTGTTTCCTATTGCAACTGGTTAACATGCATTTTAACAATGAATGCAAGCAGCTAATTTCTTGTGTTGTGCAAAATGTGCTCAAAAATGAAAACAAAATCAAAAGTTCAATAATGTCTTACAGAATTTTACATTGACTAACATTTGTCATCATCTTCCCTCGTAACTGTGTGCATACAGGTACATTTCCCTCTTGTACATTTGTGTCTTATCTCAATCTTGCTGATCATGTGTAAAAAAAAACAAAGTTGCCTTTAGGCTACTACTATGCCCACAGTGTGTCAGTGTGATTTATTGTTCAGGGTCTATTCACCATAATAACTACATGTATGTTAATCTAATTTATAAGGTTACACTCTACAGCCAAGGAACACTGTGCAATTTTGCTCTGACACTGTTAATATTCCCCAAACAGAGGCAGATATAAAATATCTACTTCCTGAAATAATCATTTCTACACGCTCTGCTGCTCCACCTGCAGGAGATTGTATCTAGTCCTGTCTTCATCTGCCCTGCTGAACTAATTATTGATGCTTTGGAAATAGGAAACCATAAGGTCCATGTTAATTCCTTCAGTATAGGAAGTACAAGCATTCTAACACCAATAATACATTCCAGAAATTTAAATTGTGTGTCACCATTTGATACATGACTAAGTGTCGTGCCAGTTACAACTTGCTTTTCTCACAAACAAAGCACTGCTGAAATAAAGTAAAAACGTGCTTACATACAAGAGGGGGACACATATTAAATTAACTTCTAATTATATGTAATTGTAAGAACCAGTTGTTAGAACCAGTTTAATTCATACTTAAGCTTTCTCTTATCTAACCCCAAACATGATTTTCAAGAGGTGGGAAAAGGGTCTGCAGTTGCTGAACTGTTCAGGTGAAATACATGCTTATGTTGCATTCAGAATAAGTCACAATTTATTAGATGTAAAGTGGCTTGAATAATTTTAAATGACTGCAGTGGTGTGGCTGTGTTAGTATTGCTGCAATAAGAGTGAGACATGATTGCTGTCATTCTAGTCAGGAGGAAGTCTAGCTTGTTTGTGCTTTATATGGCATTGTTAGAGTCATAACTCAAGGCATTAAAAAATGTTTTGTTAACATTCTTTTAAATTTCACTGGGATGCAGGACCATTTTCCTTAGTTTTCTACTATTGGTAAAACCCACATGCTTGTCAGTTCAAATGTACCTTGACAAATACAAAACTTCATGAAACATGTTACAGCCAGCAGGCATCCGTACCTCTGTAAATTTCTTCTGCAAATGATTTACTCGAAGAAGAATGGTCCAGGATAAAAGTTTTTAATACAAGTATCCAGCAGTGGCATATACTGTAGCTCTGCATCTGCAAAAATGTAATTATTCAAAAATAATTGTCCAGAAGAGTATTCTACAGTCTGAAAATGTGTGACTTTGGTTTTACTAATAGTCCACATCCACATACAACGTTTACTTAAGCACAAATAATGCTAATAAAAACAGGTGTGAAAACATTGAGGTAAACTGAAATCTGAAGTCTATTCAAAGTTTAGGGTTTATTGGCATGCAATGGCTCTGAGGTTGTGCTTTCAAGATATTTCACAGAAGCTGGAATGATACATTATCTGGGAAACTCACATTTTGTGCTTATTTTTTAAATATTTCAGAGGATATGTAAAACATTTGCCCTGCTGGTTACATTTGAGGAAATGTCATGGGATCACCAAAGTCATTAGGATTCATCTGCTGGGCATCATGAATCTTTATGACAAATTTCATGGCATATACATTTCACTAAAATCTAAAAATGTCAACCTCATTGTCGCACTAGAGTAAAAGTCAAGGGGTTACACAAATTATAAGGGTTCATCTTCTGGGTACTATGCACTTTTGTATAAAATGGCAATCCATCAAATAGTTTAGATATTTCTGTACTGGCTCTACAAACAGATCAACATCACTCATGGTTAACATGAGCAAGACATGGTTAAAAATACACAAACAAGTCTAAAGAAACTAACTACACCTTTTTCTACTTGTAATATTAAACTGTCTATATCTAGTTATAGTATTTATATAGTTTAATTTAATTATTGTTTTGTTTTAATATTTGTATTAGTCTCGTGAACACATTAATGTTTTTTGGGGAACTAGTGTTAGGAAACATAACGTGAAATGAGGCCTATGGTGTCAAAGTCAAGTGAATTGCACACTCATCCACCACACTCTGACTTGACCTTGCTGTTTTATATGAACATCACACTACTTTCTGCACTGACACTCCAGTGGGTCCATGGAATGTAAAGCGGTATTGCGTTAAGCTACATATCAGTGTAGCTCCTAGGAGACAGAAATACTTGCTGTTCTCATAAAAGCCACCACTGAAATAAAAAAAATAATTAAAAATCAAAAAATGTAAGGATACTGTCAAAAAACAAATAAATGTAGCAGCGTTATTAGGATTTCTATACAGAAGGCTGGCAGGCAATTGTTTATTAGCGCTGTGACAGCCTAAACATAGATGTGCTTTCAGAAATTTCTACTACAATAGACGACTGTGTTAAGAATCCCTATCAGGTAGCATGCTAGGCTATGTATTACTGTATATAAGCAGAGCAACCACTGTGTTCATGTGGTTCGTGAACTTGACTGATATTTGTGTACTGGGATGTGTAACCAGATTTGAATAAATCTCACTTTAAAAATACTGCTGTTGCATGAGTGTCTGATAAACGATGTCAAAAGGAAGTACTTGACAATTGTTTCTAAGGATTTAACTCAAGAGATAACAGTGTTTGTGTTTTTTCTCTGGCTGTGACCAGCGCAGGTGTAAATGTGTACAACACAGGCACACTTGTCCACCCATGGCCTGCATCCAATTCCCTTACATTATTTTGGCATTTACAGATTTCAACTCAGAGTAGCAGACAGTTACTTTGGGTTTCATCACTTTTTATTCATAATTCATGGGTTTCACAACGATGAAAATAACCACATCAGCATTCAAGCATTTTTCAGTGATTTCAAGTACACACACAAACATTACTTTGTGCTTTGTCAAGCATTTGGAGTTTTCTACAAAAACAGGATGGGTGATTTTAGCGAATAAATTGCTAAAGCTCTCACCATCTTTTCGCTCTCACATATAAGAACTGCAGGTCGTTTGTCATTTAGGCAGTGAAAATGTCTTTCTCTGTCTTTGCTGTTCTCACTCTTCTTTACTCACTATTGACCAATTCTTTCTTATTTCATTTCATTTTTTCATCTCTACTCATTTCCTCTTGTTTGTGTCTTTGCATTGTATTTGATCTTTTCAACAATAACATGACATTGTTCTGTAGATTGAACATTCTTTAGAAATGTGCTTCAGTACAGCAATACTACAAGCAAAAGTACTGCAAACATGCCTACATGTAAAATTCATGACGTATTCTTCAGTGGCTTTAGATAAAAAATGGCCTGTTTTGCCTGTACTTGTAAGCAATGACTTTCTTTTCAAAGCAGTTAATTTGAAGTCCAAAACAAACTTTGAATAATGGATTACTGGATTTTTCTCCTTCTTAACCCACATGGTGTAATAACCTGTCAAGATTTCCCCAAATTTATTTATTTACCCTCTTAGTGACATAGTCTGTTGGAGCATTTCAGCATTTGTTTGGGTCTCAAAGCGAGTGCAAATAATCTCTCAGAAGTAAATTAAGCAGACAACAACCAGTGATGCTGCTCTTTTGAGGGCCAAGCATGTGGGCATATGCTGGGTCTGACTAATACTTGTACTGCATTGCTTAGACAGCTTCTTTCTTAGCTTATTTGTTGATATCAACACAAAAATGCTTTGAAATATCTGTCTTCTACTAATCTCCTCTAGGTTTGCAATAGGCTATTATAATAACATGGCTTAAGTAAATAGGCTATCTTCTTTGGTGGTGGCAATATTTTTAATCTTTTGGGTTCATTTGCCAATTGTAATATAATTTAAAGAGATGATGCACTCAGTGTGTGCATCGCCTTATCGGAAACCAATAACATAGTGGAAATATGTTACTATTACTGTAGTCATATTCGACAAAATGGTTTTGTTTGGAGACGAGTTCCTCCTTTAATGAACCAGTATATATAAAGCCAATGTCATTAACAGTAGAAAACTGATTGACTGTGAGGTAAAAAAAAAAAAAGAATTATGTTAATTCAACACAGTTTGTTTATTTGTGCAGATAAAATTCACAAGGGTGAATTTTGTTTTATTTTTGCTGCTAGAATATTTTTTCCTCTGATTGCTTCATATTTTCAAATGTATTGGTGCTCATTGGCCTTTGTTAATATTAAATGGATACTGCTTCTGTCAAGTAACATAACAAGTGCTGTAAATTAGTTTTGCACACGTAACAATATGATGTTGGTTAGAGAGACTGGTCACAGGTACAATCTCTGTGAAAGTCCATGTATGTCAGCAAACAGCAGTGTGTCCTGAAATCCTACACACTCCCTTAAAAGCATTATTAGATGAGCAATAGCAAAATGCATGTAAGGGAAAACAGTGCCACAGTTCAGAATAACCAATGTTTATTATATCTTAGTTAACAATTGGTTTTCAGTGAATTAACAGTGCATTCATTTGGAATTCATGAGCTGCTCATTATCAAATATTTATATATTATTAACTTAATTATTTGTATGTATGTATTACTGTACATATCTTCAACATAAGCAGCAAAGAACGAGCTCATCATATCATATATCACATCATAAATTTTGCTATGTAAATACCAACAAATTATTTGTTTAGAATATACAAATGTTTCAGGCCTAATTTTTTACCTTTATATTGTTGCAGATAATTGAAAAGTTTGGATAAAATCAATTAAATTCAAACCCGACCACGCAGATGGTATGGCGTTCACTGTGCTGTGGCCTCTTACTTGACTGTCACGATTGTTGAAGCAAAGCTCTCAGTTTTACCAGTAGATCTACAGCATGTGTCATGTTGTAACCCTCAGCTACTGTCATACGTACTGGGTACATGGATATGATAGTTAGATTAGTTAGAGTTAGGGCACACACTGATCAATAAGGCAGCTGCTCACGATGCTTCCTGGACACATCCCTCTGACGTATTCTAGGCATATCCAACCGGGAAAGCCGAGGCATATCCAGAGCACGGTGGAGGACATATCCCACCTGATATGTGCCGCTTGCTGTTGGTGCTGACGTGCTGAGGTGAATGTATTGTGTCATTTCCGGTTATTGGCGTTTCTGTGTTACTGGTAGCAAACTTCGCTGCTCTAGCTAAATCCAGTCTATTCTGAT
>JAVQJL010034425.1:0-21357 GCA_036024295.1 Nannoperca obscura
TCATTCCAGACAGGCACAGTTGTCTTACACTCATTACTGTGAATAAAAACAGTGTTGGTGCATTGGTAGAAAAATACAAGGATTATAAAGACGACATAAACCTCTTCCACTTACAGCAATTTTAAAACTGGACCCAGGTAAGATGGCTGCCATATGGTTCCAATCTGGAATGGCAAGTTATTACTGTTTTATATGCAATATTCCATCAATTAAATGCTAAACTAGGGGGTGCCATCATGAAACCAAAGATATGAAATATAAATGTCTCCCTATGTATGAGACTTGCTTCTGCTCACTGCTTCTTTTCTCTGTCCTGTGGCACTGCTGCTGCACCTCTCCTTCTAAATGAAAATGGCATTTTGTCTGCGGAAGAATGAGCCTGGCTGTCAGAAACTCAAGGAGCTGTCCTGTTTGTAAAGGTCACAGCCTGTTAATGGGAGCTGGATGGTGCATGATATAATTACTGTTGTTTATTATATGTTTTTATAACTGGAGAACCAAATTACTTTTCTTAAAATCCGATCCGAACAATGTATTGTCGGAGTTGGTATCTTAGATTCATGGTGCATTATATTACCCTTGATTAACAGTGCTCCAAATAAGCATACTCTGTCAAACTACAGGGGAAGACACTCTTGAGAAAAATGAGTCACTGTGACTTTTAGGAGACATTTAAACAGTGATACTTTTCGTTTAAAGTTGGATTGTAGAAACCCCTTCTTTATAAGCTGTAAATAAGTAATGTGGTCCAGATAGAAAAAACTCAACTCTTTCTTTTGCCCAATATAAAATACTGTTCCTAGGGCATTGCTGACAGTGGAAATATAAGCAGAAGCCATTGCCTCAGGGCTAAATGATGTGTCCTGTTGACTAGTGTCAAAAAACCCTGACTCAGTATCCTGTAGGGAAAAGTATCTGAAAAGTCCTGTTTGTGTAGAATAAGTCTCTTTCCTTCTCTGTCTCCTCATATGATCCTCTCTGTTTGTATTCATAGTCAGTGTAACATGACATCATACCATTACATTTAGTTATTCTCCAGTAGTTATTGAAAATCTGAAAGATCTTTAATATATTTTCTTCTTTATTGCATCCTTTATTTATATCCTCCATTACCTTTCATTCTTATTTCTTGGTATCTTTAGATCTTTTTTTCATAAACTGACATCTCTTTTCTTCACTGCTGCAGCGAGCCTCTTCCCCCTCAGGGATAAATAAAGTCTATTTTATCATATCTTGTTTCTTCAGGGAAAGTTGAGTGAGCATGAATTCTCTTTATCACAAATGTGATCAGACTCAGTCACAGTTAAATGAATTCCCGCCAGGATGCTGCCCAATAAAACCACAGTCTGTTGAGCACTGAGCTCCACCACAGCCAGTTTGGTGTTTCTCTGACTTGCTCAAGGGTACTCTAATGGTATAGTTCCTTGGGGAGATGGGAGTGTGTCATCCAAGTCTTAATGTTGTTATTTCAAATTTTTTATTCAAATTAACTTTAGTTCCTTACAGTATCAGTGAGGTGAGGTTTCCTTGCAGGGTAGCTGGTCGCTCTCTATGTGATTTGGATCTATTTTAGCTATGCCACCATATTCCAAGATCTTAGCATTTACTTAAATAGAACATTCTTATAAACAATAGCTGCAACAAAACTCACACACACCATAGTTTTCCTTTAAGCTAGATTCAAATGTCTGTGTCATGGTGAACAACAATCCAACTATAAATAAATGTTGCTGGCAAATGAAGTGATTTACACATAGTTAAGCATTGGGTCTCACTGCCGATAGCGCTACCACAACACTAGCTGCATACTGTACTGTCACACATTATCAGTAACATCATGTTATCATCTCTTCGGTCATTGGACATCTAGTAGGAATCAAAAACACCAGAAGCCCAAGCTGGCAAGTCACAGTTCTTGTAGTCTCCAATTCTATCTTCATAGAGTTTTTGAGGAGGTGCTTGTTATCTATGGTGTATAGCTAGGTGGCTACTGGCAGGCTTGATTGTTATGCCATAACCTCCTAATGAACAAGTAGTCTTGTGCACAAGCAAATATTTTTTAACAGCAGCAGATCTTGCTTTGTCTCCTGCATGTATTCACTCTAGCTTGGACTACTGTAATTCTCTTCACTCTGGCCTCAGCCATAAGTCAATTGCAGCCCATTCAAAATACTGGCTCTAGGCTTTTGACAAAGGTGATGTCACAATGTACTAACCACACCCAGGAGTACATTTCTACATCACTGCAGGTTAAACCACTGCAGGTCAGCAAAAACATTTGCAGCTGCTATTGAGTAGCTCTTTAAGATGTTTGCAGTAGATTTTCATTCCAAATTAGTTGCATGTAGCAAAATGATGAACTTCACTTACTGCTCCTTTCCCCCAAAATATTTACACAGTACAACTCTTATAATCGTCTCAGTGTTAATGATTGATTGAACAGATGTGGATTTTGAACTAGGTCAGGATCCTCCTAGTGCAGTTTTACTGTGTTAATGGACGTCTGAGCCCTGAAACTCTGGGAGATTCTCTGTAAAAGACGGGTCTGCCTGGTGGTTAAGTGTTTCTGCACTTACATATAAGAGATTCAAGTCATATGGTATTATAAGTCATTATGAGATAAAAACATTTTTTGCCAGCCTTCTCAACAACCCAAAACCTGAATATCCATTGATCAGATAGTAGACATGTACATTTTGTCTTGCCAATAAATAAACTCATTTTCTAGCTGAAAATGCTGAGCAGGCCACGCGTCTCTACAGATCTTAAAGGGTTTAATCAAATTTGGGGATAGACTCTAAATCAGAGGAATGAAGCACTGAAGCAATGAAGTTTATCTTTGGACAGCAGTTCTTTCTATATGTTGACTTCCACAGTAAAAGTGTGCATGAACAACACTCTGAAATGACACAGATAGATACTTACAGATGTAATACCAAAACCTAAACTTTCCATTTTTATCATTGCAAATGAGCTCAAGCCCCCGATGCTCTCTACTTGACTTCGATCTGACCTCCACAGTATGACATTTCTCCAGACACTCAAAAGTGTACTCCTCAATAACACCAATGACACATATTTTTATATTCATGAAGCCATCAATTAAATACCATTTTACCAATAAAACGGTTTAACGTTTATTGTGAAATTGTTTACTGGCACTTTCATTTAATAAGCACCAAGTCTCCAACAGCTGATTCCAAAGTTCTAATTAAGTTTAGAGACTGTATGACTTTCTTATATTCACTTTCTCTTTTCAGGTAGTCATGTTGTGATCTATCTGACAAAACAAAAAAAGGAATAGCTCGATATTTGCTTTCTTTCCAGGAGTAAGTAAGTAGCTGTGGCTAGGAGCTGATTAGCATAGCTTAGCATAAACAGGATACAAACAAGATATTATAGGTGCTGGTGTATTCTTTTAACTTTAGATGCTTCAGAGTTCCAGACAGCAAAACTATGGGCTAAAACTCAGGTTGGTTCAGGTGAGAACTCTTTAAATTCATTACTACCAGTGGCCCCTTTCACATTGTCACATGTTGTTTTTTGTGTCCTTGTTGCAAATAAAAATGCAGTAAGCTAAACCTGAAAAGATTCAATAACAAATTCAAAAGGATTCAGATTTGATCACTTGAAAGTAAAATAATATAAATTATTAGTGTATCATGTATTCATTCTCAGTTTATGCTCTTTTAGTGTCTGTAACCTGATGCCTCTACATAGAGCTGTGTGTACACGTTGTGTTCAAGTATAGCCAGATGTGCTTGTTCACATATATGTTAGTGTGACTGGGCGTCCTTTTGTGTCTAGAATAGATTACATCAGTGTATGAACAAGATCATGCCGTCTTCGTGGCTTCTGTCAATCGGTTGAATGTTGTTTAACGTTGGCCAAAGAACCAACTGAATGTTTCATCAATGCTCTAGAAATAATATAAAAATGAACAGTATTCTTCCTTCGGGGAGACACCTTCCTCTGACTTCTGTGTGAAAGTAAGATATCAACAGTGTTTTATGTATTATTTCATGTGTGCTAAGTTCCACAACAATCACATTCCTGTTGGATATTAGACTACTCCATGTCGCTTAGAATCTACTGAGGGTGAAATATAGCATTCATGAGAAAAATCAAGCAGTCCATTCGACACTTTGGTAACAAAGACGGCATAAACAAAAAGCTGCAGACACGGGAGACAAATGGCCTTCTTCAGCTTTAGCAGATCTTATCAAACAGGATGAGATCTCATCTTCTCGTTTCTTTTATCGACTATCAAACTCATTCTCATGAAGTTGGCCTCTCTGCTGCAGGGCTGCAAAAAGATGACAAACACAATCAGAGCAGCTCAGGGGAATTTCAGGGCGGGTTCAGCATGATATTAAAGGTCATCTCATTTTGCTCTGATTAACTCACTCCCTTGTCTTTTATATTCTCACAAGGCAATACATCTTTCCGTCCTGCTTTGCTGCAAGTTTCTTCTCATACACTCACGTACAGTTTTAATCAATCTTCCGTCTTGTGAGTACAATGGTTGGATGTGTCTGAATTGCTTTTCCCCCCAATGGAAAATATTAAGGTGATGGGATATCGCTCTTCTGATTTCCCACAGTGAAACAGAATTAGTTTATGTCCAAACACTGAGCATTTGTAGAAAGGTAATCCTTCTCATAGCTCCGGTGCACTCAGTCCTGGCTGTATGTTCACTACCTCCACTCCATTACGCTTGATGATACTCCTAATAGCCATCTTGTTGGAAGGCTCCCTCACGATGAAAGCATGCATTTGGCTGAGCAATTTATACCGAGGAGTCAATGAAACTCAAAGGAGTCCCTCGGACAAAAATCTGTAGCATTTTGAAGGCTGTTCCTTAGTTGGTTGTAAATTATACATGCATTTGATAGTGTTAATCCTCAGAGCTGGGCATGAAAATCCTATATGCAGTTCACAATTTATGAGCTAAATCACACTCTTGTTTTTTTAACATTTACAACAGCCTCAACAGTGACTGGACTAAAACTCAAATAGCTGGCACATCAACTGAACTACATCTTAAACAGCTGCAACTGTAATTTGACTGTACAACTAAATTAATAAAAGGCACAAATACATCACAAAACAGAACAATTCTAGATCTTTCTGGTTTACTCGAAGTGATGTTTCCTGTCGCTTGAAGCTTTGGTCAGATGGATTTCTCGACCCTGCAGACATGCCTATAGGATTTGGAATCATGTCTTTGTCACTGTTAGTTTCATTGTAACGACTAAAATATGCTAACTATGATCCAATTGATCTATGAAACAGTTGATCTCGACGTGCTCCATGAGAAAGAAAGAGATAACTTTGTTATGATATGGCACTATATAAATAAAATTGAATTGAATTGAATCCAACAGAAATGTAATGTATGAATGTATATGTATTGCAATGCAAATGGCATGTAAAATTATCTTTGTGACTTTGTGTGTATTTATGAAAATTTACGAATGATTAAAGATTAAAGATATTTTCTGTACTAAAAAAGAGTGAGCGTATATGTTTGTAATATACTTGTACTGCAATATAAATGACAGTACACTGGCATGTATTTCAATATATTTGGGTCCTTTCATATATTCAGATACATTTCTAATATAATGTAATGTCCCTCCCAGCATGCTCCGGGTCAATAGACTCATGAACCATGTTTATATACCATAAACAGCAAATGTGTTTTAAAAGAAATGTTTCATTAAAACATTCAGCCCCAACGTCCTCCTTCAGTGATACAAGAATGTAGTGTTGATTTGTCAGTGAACATATTTACAGCTATAACTGGGAAAGTAATTGGCAAAACAAATTAGAGCTATATGGGTTGCGTTGTGATAACCGAATGATTAAGGTGCATACCACGCTGCTGCAATGTCCCTGGTTTGTCTCACCTTATTTGCTGTCTGCCTCTTTAAAGTCTGCTGCTGTGAAAATGCATGAAAAGATTATCAAAAAAAACAAAATAAATTAGTAATATGCAAACATCTTTTCCAGAAGATACATGTTACTGAAGTTATTTTGTTCAACATTGTTTCCTACACAGCAACTTATTTTTTGTGCACTATCAGTGCCATTGTCCTGCTTTTTAGCCTGTTGCTGGCAATCAAATTGTGTCTGGCTCACCACTACATTACATTATTTGTTTCATTAAATACCTTTATTTTTGTTCCATAAGACACATATGGATTACTATCTATGACTATGACTATGTATTTATTCAGATCAAGGCTTAATAGTCGACTGTATTTGCCTTAAAATTACTCATTACTTCGTGCTGGCAAATGAACATTTGTCTTCAATTTTAAATTGTATACGTCATTTTGGCCCCTTGGGACGACCTCCATGACACACTGGCAGGGAAAGAGATTTCAGAGATTTCAGAGACTTTTGGACTTTAGACTAAAGTCTAAAGACAGCTCACAGCTCTGTACATCATCACCATTCACACCCATCACCCATAATCACCAGCATCGGTCCATCTTCAGACACAGTAATGAGAGTGTTTTTCTGGTGCTCTGTATCCATTAGGCCATTAGAGGCTCCTTCCCCGGTCTGTGTGTGTGTGTGTGTGACAGTGCATAAAGTCCTCTGTGTCTTCCTGGTGCAGGTAAACATCCATTGTAAGAGACAGAAGATTCATCTGTCAGCTTCCTCCCTGAGGCTGGTCCTTTCAGGAGGATTGCCAGTCAGCCTCCTCTGGCTTCCCCGCATCCCATATCCTCTCATCCTGTATGACAATAAAATAATGGCTGTTGAATAGCTAGTTGATAGCGTAATAACATGTTGCCTCAGGATGTTGCATACACGGCAGTCTCTGGTGGCCACGTCAGAGCGGCAGATAAGTGAATGTGTTCTTCCCAAAATAGTTGCTTGGATGCAGATAGTGCTCGCTGTTAAAATGCTACTTTGTCTTGTAGCGGGGTGAAGAGTTAAGCCATGAAATTAATTAGTCTTTTACTGAGATTTGATGAATTTTGTTTTCATGGTCATTTGAAACACTGATCTTACGCTGCTATTGCACGATTTCACAGTGAAAGATTTGTTTGAAAGGAGTCACAAGTTCACAGCTGTTGGGAGGGGAAACTTTTAACATAACTTAACAAACCTGTAGAGCAACCCTGGGCCCTAAAATTATGTTTATGTGCTTTAAAATGGTTTTACCAGATTAATTTTGGAGAACATAATAAAAAGCATAATGCTTTCTGTATCCTGGGGGATACACTAATTTGACGGGCTGTGAGGGAAGAGGCATTACATGGTTGCACTTTAAATCATGAAAAATTCTGAAGGTGGGATGGGTCACGTACTCAGGCTATGTGACTTCATGCCAATATTCAAGAATATACTCATTATTTGTATCAATGTCCAAAATAGCAGCATACATGGGCAATCCACTGGCCATGAGACAAGAGTTGTTACTTTTTTGTATTTATTACATTTTGCAGGAATGTTTTTTTGAAAATATTGTTCTTTAAGGATGATTTTATATGTTCTTGTTGAAAAATTATATTCATTATATGTCAGTAACTCTAACTCTATTGCTCAGATAATGGTATAAAACAGGGATAATCACTCACAGATATACTTGTGTTTTGAGGCCTTTACTGTACAAATTATCAATAATATAAAGGTGTGAAATATTGATTACTCTTTATTTTACTCTTAAATTTGAATTATTGATTAATTCATCAATATACACGTGTTTTTAGGGAATTACTGTGAAGTTTGATGGCTGATCAGATTCAGAGGACAGAACCTGCGAGGAAGACAAGCTCAATACAGAGGGACAGTGTGAGGATGGTAACAGTGACAATTTGAATTGTAGCTTTTTGGAGTTTCAGCTCAGTTTCAGCGTTCAAAACATATGTGAACAAATGTTGTTCCTTTCTTTTCTCTTAAAAAAAAGGAGCACTTCAATTTTGTTTGTGGCTATTTTTCTACATTAGAAAATATTTTGATATTCACATGGCATTACGTTACTTTTAAAACTTATTTGCTGTTTGAATGTTTATGAGACAGCATTGCTGTGGAGTTTTCCTTTAGCTAAAATGCAACCTGCAATGTGCCTTTAGCTTCATATTAGCAATATTTAAATATATATTATTTACCAAATATTAAATGATATATAATATGTAGGTTTTTACAGACAAAATACAACATGACTACAATGAATCTTCTCAGTGAACAACACTGTGAACAACCTGACTCAATATATCATGTAGAACCTGACAATCAGACCTCACCTAAAAACATGCTGTTATCCAATTTCAGTTTGATTTCTTTTGTTTTGTCGACAAATGGGTATCAAGTGATGTAAACATATTTTCTGTTCGACACAAAAGCGGCAGATATGCTATGTGATGTGTGGTTCATGAACGACTCTTTCATATGAACGGGTAGTAACGAGTCGCCTCAGAGAGTCATTTGTTCATTTTGTTCACTGGATCTTCAAGTTGTTTGTTCATTTCACACGTGACAGCTACACAGGCTCAGTATTGGACGTAAATGAGTAGTTCACCCCTCGACTGGGTCTTTAACTCTGCTGTTCCTTCATTTTTCATGTGACAGCTACACAGGCTCAGTATGACAAAAAAAATAGTATTTCATTTTACTGAACGAGACTTAAAGAACTAAGTCACTTAAATGAACCAGTGGTCCCATCACTACTAGGAGCATTTTTTTTGTGGCTATTTTTCTGCTGATATTATTCATGGGTGTAGCAGGTGGCTCGTTAGCTATGTAGAAAGATAACATGCATTTTTCATCTCATGTACAAAGTTGTGACTGGTTGATTGTTTCTTCAGTAGGTGGTGACAGCCATCTGTAAGCACAATACCAGACCCATTTGAATCACTGAACCATGCAGATATGTGGTTAGTGATTGAGGGGAAGCCAAGAAAAGCAGCAGTGCAACAGCAAAAGGTTTCTAGCAAGTAAGCATGAATGTAAACTGAACGTTTTTGGTTTGTTTACAAGAAATCAATCACAGTTAATCTTTCAATTGTGGTTTTAATCATGACAAAGGATACATGTACTCTTTTTGAACATTTCTCAATTGATAATTATAAAGATACTATCTGGTTCCCTTTGTGTATGCAAGTATTTATCAATTTTTGTACTGTACTTGTAATATTCTTGTCCTTCTTTTATTAATAGTTAGAGTTCCGTTTGTTGGGTTCCCTGCTATGATAAAACACAGGACCATCTCACTATCAGAGAGTAGCTCTCTTTCTGAACGTCTGTGACTTATTGTACGTCCAGATGCCTCGGCCCTCTCTACAAAAGCTAACGAGTGCACTTTCATGTTCAAACTACAGAGCAGCTAAAGTGTTCCGGGAAGGTATGTGTCTCCAAGCAACTGTCAAGTTCCCCTGCTGAGGGGAGCTGACCATGTGCAGTAGTAAGAAATGAAGTCAGGCGTCCTAAATTAACGAGGTTACAGATAAATTAAACATGATTATCTCTCTTTAGTTAGCAGTCCACAGAGAGGAACACTTCCTTCTGTCAATGAGACTGTTATCACAGACTCACAGTACTACTTCTGTAAAGAGGCTGCTGTGATTGTGATGCTTTGATAATATCAGAATAATTGTCTACAATCATGGAGGAAAATCAAACTCATTATCTACAACATTCTTTTATTTTTTTTTCATGTGTTTCAATTTTTCAGTGTGTGTGTGCTTGAAAGCCACCAGGAGTTGTATCAAGATATTGCTTTCCTGTCAGTCGTGTGTGTGTCATGTGCACCTGAAATGGAAGCGAAAGAATAATTAACTACACTGTTCTTCTGTTAAGAATAAATTGGAAGCATAACACGCATCACTTCCTGATAGCTGGATGATTTCCTAGGAAAGACCCTGGAGATCCTGGTGTTCCCCATCACACACTTGACATGTGTTGCTGAGAAGTCTGCAAAGGCTCAGTGCTGTCCTACTCTGAAACCAGCAAGTGCCCGAGGACTCCCTCATCTATGCACTCTTCCTGTAGGTTTGAAATCCTGCTGACTTTTCTCAACACTTATAACCTAAACTAACACTTAGATAACATAAAAGCTGGGAGGCAGTGTGTGTGCAACATTACTATTACTATTGCTTACAAATGGGGCTACAATAGGGTGTGAACAACGAGTAGTCAGATTTAAATCAACATAAAATATCACCCTCACTTTACTGGTCACAGCAACGCCTCTGCTTCTAAAGCCATGTTGTGTTCTGATATTATCGTTCTGACCTCCTGCACCTTCTTAAATGGATGCATTTACGCTAAACACACAGGTGATAAAAACTTGTGAGGGTTTAGTGATTAGAGCACAGGATGAACACTGATTAGGCCAGAGTGCTTTGGACAGCAAATGTACAAGCTTTTATCAACTGGATGTAAGTACTGTGGTCTTTAATACCTGTCCTCAGGAATCAAAGCCCTGCTGGTTTTCAGTCGATGTAATCAAACTGATTAGAACCTGGCTTGCATGGTCACACACTTGTATGACTTAAAACAGCAGGATTTCAGAGAATAAGGAAGACTGTCACAGAAACAGCAAATCAAACAGGGAAGTGTGTTTTTAGCAGTTAAGTCATTAAATTCTAATATTTCTCAATTCAGATATGGAATCTGTGTCTTCATCTTGATAAAGATGGGGAGGTTTTAAACACTCAGGGCAGCAATGGAAATAGACTCATTCTCATCCAGCTGATTTTCCCCTTGAAATGCATTTAAATCATTTACTTATTAAGTTATTATTAATTTCCTCTTGAATAAGACTCTTAATTTAAAATAAGAGTATCAAGAGGTCATAGTCAAAGCTGCGGTCAGCATTCACATATTGTTGATCATATGACTGCAGTTATACGAGGTAGGAATGAGGCTAAACCTCCCAGCATGTTTCAGTATTGTTACTGGTGTTATGTTCAATTTTTTCCACACTTCCAAGGTTGTAATATAATTAGATATTGTGTTATTGATTTATACCATGTGAAAACTACTGAATATCCTTAATAGTCAAATCAAATTATATTATTTACCTGTCAAGCTTACTCCAATCTGACATTGATGTATTTTTTTTTTCAAATACAGAAAGTCTGTACTTGAGATGCAAATATATTTCATACAGTGTTTCCATCACAGTAACATAGCTAAATGTGGTGTTCTTTGATTCCATGTCTTTTTTCACTTTACTATTTATTTTTTTAATTAAATGATAATTACATCATGTAAGATGTGCATGTAAGTTCTCATCTAAAATCATAATTAGAATGTTAATTATGTTTTAAGCCTACTTGTTTCGTTGTGTATTTCATCATATAAAGATATTTAACTTTTGTGAAAATGTAATAGTGATAACTTCTCAATAACCTGCATGTTCTCATCCAAAATCTGTTAAATTAAATTAAATTCAGTTTTATTTATATAGCGCCATATCATACACAAGGTTATATCATGGACTTTTTCATATATAGCAGGTTATTAACTCTTATATTTAGGGCCAACATTCCCACCATGAGCAGCACTAGGCGACAATGGCAATGAAAAATGATCTTTTAACAGACCTCGAGCAGAACCAGAACCAGGCTCTAGGTGGGTGTTCATTCATCTGCCTCGAGCAGTTGGGGGGGTCCAGACTCTACAGCTACAGAGGCAGAAATACCTGCAGAAAGCACAAGGAGAGAGAAAGAGAGAGAGAAAGCACACAACTACCGGAAGAAGTTGAATTAGTAACAAGCAGTAATGGGATAAGAGTGCATACAGATGTTGACATAATCACAAATATGTAAGCGTTCATTCTAAAACCTCTTGGTCATGAACCAGCTAACTGTGAATATATCTGCACTTTTGCAGGGTTGGGCTCAAGACAGCTGCAGATACATTTTAAACCAGCTTCAAAGATCGTGTCAAATAAACAATCAAATGAAGCTAACTCAGTTATCCAAATACAAAGAGTAGGGCCCAGGATTTCGCTGCTCTATTCCATGCAAACTCTGACATTTAATATTAGTAAAACTCTGATATATTTAATATATTGGAAAAGATTACTTTCTCACCCCGGTGACAAACACCTCAGTTCATCATCTGGAAAGACAGCTGCAGCTCCACTGAGACAGATAGATGTGTAACCTTTATATCAAGGTGGCGCAGAATGATGAATGAGAGTGCAGGATAGATGGAGTGATCAGCGTTATCAGTGTTGTCAGTCCAATCTCCCTCTATCAACGATGTGGGGAGGCGGTCAACTATCATTAGTGTGTACTTTCCAGTCCTGACCATGGGGCTGCAGAACAATTATTTAGCCCCAAGGCCACTTGAGAGGATGGGGATTTGTTCTTTGCCATATGAACCAATTGTGTTTCAGAGTGACGCTGTTTGGTCTCTCTGTCCAATTTACCTGACTCTATTTCTACTTCATTTAATGTAGTGTTGAGGAAAAATCTCTGAGCCAGTGGAGACAATTGGACATTGGACACAAATGACAGCTTGAAAAGAGGTGGGTCACTCTGCTTGTTAATGCCACAAATTTAAAACCCAATTCCACATAAAATAACTTCCTTCTTCTTTCCCCCTTCTTTTCTTCTTTTGTGTGACATATTATGTAACCCCACTGGAATTTCACCCACAGTTTGTGTTTTTATCCTCTTTATTTTCCATTTGCTTTTTATATTATAGACTTTAAAAATTCTACACTGTCTTCGCCTAGTTGGCTTTTCAGAACTGCATGGTAAAATATTTCATCTTGCATCAACACTGAATGATACCAGACACACAAAAATAAAATAAAGGCAGATGCTATTAGCACCCAGGTGTTAGTAGCCAACAATGCTATTTGAACCCAGGGGGGTAAAGCCCTGTTGTCAAAAACCACCCAAAGCCGAAAATAGATTATCAGAATAGTGATATCAGTTTGGTTAGAAGTATGCAGTAGGTTGAAGAAGTTACGCTGGTTCCGAATGCTTAAAAGAGTAACACTGCTCAAATATAGCCGAGTTATAACAGTACGTTGGTAGTGACAAATATAAGAGTTATTAATGGAGTTAAAGAGCATGGAGATTGTAAGTGTTCTGCTGTGTTCAAAAGTTATTAAGTTGTATTTGAAACAGGCAATTGTAAAGTGATGACTGATGTATACTGAACAGTCTACAGAGGAGTCAAGGGTCAGAGAGAGCTAGAGCCGCGAAAGAGATTGGTAGCATTGCTGACAACTTTTGTAACTGTTTTATACAGGGAATCTCTACCCCAATAAATTAATGTGTTGCACCAGTGGAGACTCAGCACTTCATTCTGGACCTTTAACACCTAAACCTAACCAAACTGTGACCGTTTCACAACATTAACCATGTTAGAATTGCTTGGGTTTAGGAAATAGACAACCATAGCTGATGCTCAACACCTGTGGCCAATGCTGAATACCTGCGTATGACGCTCAAGCAGGGTGTAAATAGCCAAATAGCTGCTGTGTGTCTTTTCTCACTCAGGTGCAAATAGACACATTCCAAAAAGAAATGTACATATATTTTCACACATTTAATACTGAAATAAAATGGCAGAAGAGGTTTATCAGGCCTGGATATAAATCAATGTCACTGAAGTTGTGTGGTTACATTATACTGTCAGATGAGACTTGTGCCTCGGTTGACCCCCAACACACACACACACACACACTGTCACCACAGCTCTCTCTGTCCCATCTCTCGGCTGTGATGGACAGCCAAAACACAAACCCAGTTTCTCCCTGCCAGCCTGAATCCATTGAGCGTTCAGAGACTCCATGTCACAAAGACCCTGGCATCATCTCTCTTGCTGTTTGAGAATTTTAGTCTTCCACCAGAAAACAATCTTTTCTTCTGTTTTTCAGGAAGTTTTTTGCTTGTTTTGTCTGTAGAGAGTTGAGAGCAGACAACGTATGGGCTGCCATGTTACAGCACTGTCACAACTTGAGCCAGCTATAAAGAAAAGACTGTCACGCACAACATCAGCGCAAGCTCGTGTCAGAGAGTGCACTCACTTCTGCCATTTGCCGTGGCATTTCTCAGTGTCACCACATGCCAGCTACCGTGGCATCAAGTGGGTGGAACAAATGTCAATGTTTTCATAACCATTATTTAGTCAGTGAAAGGTGATTCATATCAGACAATGTCTTTTTTAAATGCAACATCTGGAGCAGCTGGGGGATCGTTGATTGATGAAGAGCTCTCCAAAAGTAGCTGGGAAGCGTTTCTGATTCCTTTTCCACATTCAGAAAATCTTTTCCAGATCAGGATTTGAAGCCTTACATCACAACCAAATTTTCTTCAAATCTGCTATATTGAAGACAGCCTAAACATTTTATTATGTACCTCAAAGTTTCATTTAACTGCAGTTCCCTCCACAGAGTGTTCGAAGGTCAGACTCAGAGTTCAGAACAATACCGCTGTTAAAGATTTTTATCACTCTACACCACAGGTTCCCTTTAGCAGGAATTATAATGTGATACAACCTGCTCCAACTACGGGCATTAATATGATATGAAATGTACTACTGTGTGTCGCTGTGGTTTTATATCTATCTATGTATGCATTAATGAGTATGCACATTATATGTTGAAGATAAAAACAATTGAAAAGGAGATAGATGAAGGTGACATGGTATGTTAATTTGGTCATATCATAGTGAGACATATCATTCATAACCTTTTTTGATCTGTTGCCAATTTGCATGTCACTCACTAAATGTCATTTCAGAACCTGCTGTGTGCTCCCTATTTTGCTAAATTCCTTAGTGTGTATTCGCCTTTCTCGATAACCTGCGCAGTGCAGTGCAGTTGCACCATCTGAAAGAGTGACTGTTATCAAAACATTGCTACAGAGAGGGATGTTTCATTTTGTGCATCATTAGCCTGTTTTACTAAAATGTACTGTAATGTTTGCTATCACAGTTATAGCAGAACTGGAGAGTATGTCTTCAGTGAAAGAAGAACAGAGAATGGCACTGAAAGCTTTTCTAGATGGAAACGTTTTTTTCGCTCTTCTCTGGACTGGTTCCCCTGCTACATCATATGGTTTGTTGATCTGATTGATTGAAGTTTGCCCATGATAGATGCTGATCACCTGCCAAGTATCTTTTGAAAGTGCCTGCCCTTCTCTAAACAGTTGCCAAGGATGACTTCTCAGATGGCTCTGTGTAACAAACCATCTGGAGTGTCAGGATAGTAGATGGCTGTACTATGCATACATATGGCCATAAAAAATAACATAAACAAAAAGTCTCTGGAAAACATCCGTGTTGGCGGAAAGATTCTGCTGAAGTCAACGCCTTAAAAGTTACATCTTTCTGTTGTAAGAAACAAGGGGTGACAATTTCCATTTCAAGTGAAGGCAGCATTACCTCATGCCCTCCCAGCGACGTAACTATACTTCATATAATTAATAATTTAAATAAATTAAAATAATTTAAAATAATCATATAACAATGTTACACAATACTGGCTTTAAACTGAGGCTCAGCTTCAGTTAAAGAATGGAACTTTCAAAAAAAATACTGACAACAGAAAACTGGTGGCATCAGTCAGGAAATGAACTTGAGGTTGTTGACAATCAAAATTGTCCTCACCCACTCCCAACACCTCCACCTTCTCTCTTCACCCGTCTCCTGTCATTTTGCTCATTTCATGAAGTTTACTGAAAGCAGGCTGAGACACAAAAAAACATGGGTGAAAGTGGGTTATCTCAAATTAATGGGTTTTTTACCTAAATAACCTGTTGTCAAGTCTCTGCTGCAAGGCCTTTTCAGACTTGACACGTAACTTCCCATGACCCTTTTTTTACCATTTAATTTAGGAATACTGAGTGCTTCCCTTGGTTATCATGGATATTTTCCTATTCACATAATGACTCAGAGATTGTCTGCTGTATAAAGACCCCACTAATGATGAGAAATGACATGAAATGAATGACACAGCATGTCACAAATGGCTTATTCCTGTTATTGGTACAACAGCCTGTGATTTCACTAACAGCCTGTAATTTCTCCCTCATAACAAGCTGGGGTAGAGAGAACAAGCAGGACCTGCGACCTATTTTTAGTGAGAGTGTGTATGTTTGTGTTTGTAATGAGCGTCAGTCAGTCATTCGGCAGCCTGAGTTGCTTCAGCTGGGTGGGATCACTCTCTGCTGCCATAAGTGGAAATGTCAACACTGAGTTAAAGGCTCTGAATTATTTACTACTACAACTATTATAGACCGTATGTTTGCAGTCGAGGCGTCTCCCTCTCTATACATGTTCACGTGTCAGTATCCACTGGACGCACACTAAGGTCGACAACAGACCTCCTTTGTGTACTCTCTTCATGTTATAGGCAGCTCTTTTGGTTATATTGGCAGGCTTAAGTAGAAACATGTCATTCATCTGGGTGAACGGGCACACATCTCATCTTTAATTAGACCTCTTGGAGAGATAAGAGTGATGCAGTCAGCTGCTACTGCTGTGACCGTGGTTCACACAAGCTCGAAGACAATCCAAGATGGCATTTTGTCCGACAGGGGAAGCAGAATCGAACACAGTCTCAGGTGTTTGGTCCTGATTCACAATTTCTGTCTGGATTTCTGTTTTCCTTTGTGTTTGCATTTGTGCACATCTCCCATGTATGAGGCATCCAGCTCCACCAATCACAAAAAAGGTAACAGTAGCAACAATCATGGTTCAGTAGGAATTCAACAATATTCAAACAGGATCTTATTTGCTGCCAGAAGGAAAAGAAGAAGAAAACCTTTTAAAATCACGGAATGATTAAAAGGATCTTTGGTTAAGTTCTACTCTACACCTTTTTTATAAACATCTGGACATACATTTTTGTTAAAATCTTTTAATGATGCATGCTTAAAATGGGTTGGCCTGTGAATGAGTGAAATCCTAATTTGTGAGTTAATGAAATACACACAAATAACCTACAAAACAAACAAGGATTGGCTTTTTGCCAGAAAAAAGCTTTTCTTGTAGTTCAGTAGATCTAATTGCTTCTTTCTGACAACATGTTTCATCAGGCAGACTGAAAAAAACGAAAGCCACATCTGCCCTCTCAGCACAATATCTCAACCGCAATGTAATAACACTGGTCGATAATGAAGAAATAAAACCTCAGAGGTGGAAGTCAATATCCTCATTGGTTCAGTCAGTAATTAATTTAGTTTCACCTAAAGACCCTTTGTGGGAACGTATTAACATAGAGCAGTGGTATTAGAAGAGATGTTCTATGATGAGGATTGCAGCAAGAAAGTTGTTTGTTGTTTTTAGATGGAAGTTGAAAAGATAAATCCCTGGCCTGGCCTGCAAACAACATAAACATCTAATTGTCACAATATTGACAAGTAAACAAGCTAATGAGAGCCGTTCACAATCCAGAAATGTTTGGTAAATTTTACTGGAAATTTTCAAGTGTTTGTCATTTGTTTTTGGTCTCTTGAATGAAATGTTTCATGATGTTTGTTGCTCACAGAAAGGTCAATCCTCCATCATTGAAAGGAAGCAGTGGATGAGCTTTAAAGGCTGGAAAAACTCAGACACAAGCCAGTTGTTGGTGAGTCATTGGTATTGATCAACAACCCTATCAACCTCTCACAGATATACCAGGGTCATTTTGTGCAACAGTGTGCAGCATTTACAATAAAAGATCAACAAAAACAATTCAAAGCCTGGAAGTTGAGTTAAAACACACACAAACACACACACACGCACACACACAGAGAGACATTAACTTACATTCATTGCAGGATGCTTACTCTGACCTCAACCAGTACCGCTGCATGCCTAACACAGCCTTTACACTAACTTTAACCTGAGCCTAATTTTAAAACAAATCAAGAAATCCTTTTGTCCCCAGATGTGAATTTACACCAACACTAACCTGTAGACACACATACAAGCATTCAACTCATGAACATGTACAACTCTGCCACCTAAAAATTACGTTCATATAGAACTCATTTGCTTTGGCTAATACATTTTTGAGAGCAATTGTAATGCTGCCCAGACTGTGTTCACTGGCAACAATTTGTTCCCATGCAAAAAGTGTAATGAAGTATGAAATCGTGCCAGCAATACGTTTCCATTAATAAGTATCAGTCAATACAAATTAGTTGTATCTGAGTGTAATTTGTAGAAAACGGAATTGAAATGCCGGCACAAATACACTAAGTTGCCATTTTATTAGGTACACCTAAGTAAAACTAATGCAGTCTAATTCTTTACTGACAGGTGTTTCTATTACAGTATAATTCAACAACACCCCAAACTGCAGCCTCTAAACTTGTACAAATACACACACACACACACACATAAATACATGCCTGCAGACAATCACAGGAACACGTACAGGCTTACAAGGATACACTGATTGGCCCGGAGTGTCAGGCCAGTGTTAAAAATACAAAATGAAATGTGTTAATCAATGCAAAAACAACACAGAACAGTTACAGTCACACAGAACTGTAGACTGTCAGCCCCTCTTTCGCTTGTTCTCTGTCTATTTTTGCCTTTTGTTCTGTCTCTGACAAACAGTATACACATGGGATGTGAATATGTAATTCACAGCAAAGCCACAATGAGTGTTTGCATGTGTTTTTGTGTGTGACTGAGGAGGGGGAGGGTGATCACATTAGTCAATACCACATCTTCTGTATCTCACCATCTAACGCATCGCCCGTCGGCCAAAGAAATGCCAGAAACGTGCCGTGGAGGCTAAAGTCTCATTAGCAGGTGGCAAGTATACGTGGCTGAGATGATGAGCGCTGACATGAAAGCTTTCTGGACAAGTTTTGAAGCTTGTTAGAGCACTCCAACTTTGAGCCAACTTTCTGTGGAAGGGCTTTGAATTAAACAAGACTGGGTATTTGCCTTGAGAGCAGACTCCTGTCAGCAGCTGCCAATAGCTTGGGCCTTCCTATCATCACATATTTGCTAGTGACGATGGCAGAGTGTCTGTCACACACAGAGCAACAGACTACAACAAAATGTGACATCCACTGAGGCATGGAGGCCTGCAGGCTGATTCAAAGAAAGTTTCTCCAACAGGACCTCGTACAGTGTTTTGCTCAAAAAGCAAAGTACGCTTTGTAGCTGCAGTTTGTTTCAAACCACAGCATCCACTGGGGTACAGTGCCTCAAGGCTGCTGGGCTACTGTGACAGTGGAGCTGCAAAAATAGTTTTTCAGAGCTGACAAACTGACTGATGTACGGCATAAAGTTTCTATCACACTTTGATTCACCTGCAAAAGATTTGCAGCATCATTTAGTTTATTTATTTATTTCTGGCCACTTGGGGCAGCGGAACAACAACACAACATTTACATATTTTCACCTTATTTTGCATTCTGTTTACCACAGTCACTAGTGTCTGTCTGCTGTTTGGTGCTGGACCAAGGCCCTAGAAACAGTGATGGGATGTGAGGTGTTTTTTGTCTAGTGGCCATGCTCAGTATTGCAACTTCTGGAATCATTCTCAGGAAGATCAGAGTTTTACGTCAGCAGTGAAAACAGGGTATAAAAGATTGAATCCTTATTCGACCAGGTACTGATAGGGTTGAGTTGAATGAAATCCTTGCTTTGTGTTGAGCAGGCCATTTCTCATTACATTACATTTTCCTTTCTCTTTCTCTAAAGTCATTTTGTATACCTCAAATTATCTTCATTATTTGCCTCAACTGCAAAAGAAACCAGTCACTTATTCAAATAAGACATCTTACAGAGAGGCCTTGATTCCCTATTTTACAAGTTTTTATATTTTAGTAAGATATCTCCCTGCTTTCTATTGCTGCAAATGTGAACTGTAATGTTGCTTACTTTTAGGTCCAGTCATTCTATTTTGCTGTTCAAATTGCACATCACTAATATGGTAGTATTTTACAGTCAGTCCACTAAAAGGGAAACACAACTCTTCTCCGGAGTCCCTGCCTGATGTCCCTGATGAGGGCAAAATAGCCCAAAAACATTTGGTGAGAAAATCACAGTGTACTGGAGAAGACTTGCGTTATGTGGTTTCATTTTGATGTACCTACACTGAAACTCACACTGGTCTGGACCTCGCATCGTGTATGTACTGAGTTAAAAGTATTTTAATTTAAGTTAGTGTTCTAGTGTTCTCTTAGTTCTATTAAAAGTAGTGCAACACCATAAGAAAGATCTGCTTTCTGTGTGAGATGTTGCACTGATACAAGTAATGCTGTGGAAATGCATACCATGTTAGCCGATATGGTAAAGGTAATTTCCCCCTCTCTATGACAAAACAAGGAAATGAACAGGGGCATTTGTATATTTTATATAGAAGCCCTATTGAATACATCTCAAAGTAGATTACTTGCTGTTACCAGTTTGGGAAATAAAGGTGACACTTAATATACTGTCAGCCTGTCATCTCAACTAAATGTCATGCATTTTCCTCAAAAGATGCACCAATTACTTTCAATGTATCTCTGTGTTGCACCAGAAACAAGCGTGAGTCAGTCTATGTATCACATTTACCAAAACCGTGGGCCTGCTGTGTAGATGTCCTGTGATTTTCTTCCTTCAAAAACATGTCAAGCTTCACATGCTATATTCTAGTCACTTCCTGAACTCCTGGACTGGCAATGAGTTTGTGTATCTCTGTGTGTGTGTGTGTGTGTGTGTGTATTTAAAAATGTGTATGTGTGTAGATGTATGCGTGTGTAAGTACATTTAATAATAATAATACATTTAATAGCAAATTTCCTGAACCCACCTCCCAGGCCCATCTGCTCTCCTCTACAACTAAGACTACAAGTCTCTCCACCTTCTCCTCCCTGTCTGAGACTGAGATCACAGATCTCCTCTCTCACCGTCCTACCACCTGTCCTCTTGATCCTATTCCCTCTCCTCTCCTTCAAACCATCTCCCCCTCTATCATAACATTTCTTCTTCATGTCATTAACTCATCTCTTGCTTCAGGGACCTTCCCCTCTGCTTTCAAACAGGCCCGCATCACACCACTACTGAAAAAACCCTCTCTCAACCCATCCCTCCTCAAGAACTACAGACCACTATCTCTGTTGCCATTTCTGTCCTAAACACTTGAACGTGCTGTTTTTAACCCACTGTCTACGTTCCTCAAACAGAACAACCTCCTCGACCCGAACCAATCAGGCTTCAAGTCCGGTCACTCCACAGAAACTGCCCTCCTGTCGGTCACTGATTCCCTCCAATCTGCCAGAGCTGCGGGGAGATTTTCTGTTGTTATCCTGCTAGACCTGTCTGCAGCATTTGACACAGTCAACCATCAGATCCTCCTCACAACTCTCCTGGACCTGGGCATCACCGGCACTGCACTCCAGTGGATCTCCTCCTACCTCGAGGGTAGATCCT
>JAVQJL010034432.1:0-10706 GCA_036024295.1 Nannoperca obscura
TTGAGAAAAAAAGTTAGGGTTTTCAGGAGTCTTTTGTTCTTATTCATACTAACTTACCCTGCTTTTTAATTTGATGTCACTGATACCTATTGCTTTATTTTTGCTTTCATGTATATTACGATGTGTTTACACTGTTACGACCATATTGTCTTTTTTTCATAGTAAAATGAGGAATGGATATAACTGACTGTGTGTGTATGTGTGTGTGCGTGTGTGTGCATGTGTGTGTGTATTCATGTCAAACTACTGGGCATCAAAAATATTGAGTGTTGGGACTGGCAATGTCGTTGCCATGGCTACCACAAGTCTTTCTTTTTATATTTTGAGTAGTCTCACACTCTCATAGGATGTGAAGAGGAAAACAATGGAAAGAAAATTGGGTGTGGGGCTGCACTTTATTTTACTTTTGATGCATGGGGATTTATTGCTCAAAATGTTTTTTATCAAACGTAAGCACTTGATGAACCCTTTTACTTTCGGCACATTGCTGAACTCAAGATTAAAGCTGAATTAAATACAACCTGCAAAAATATTCAGCCAGTATTTGGATTTCAGCTAGAAGCAATCGAACTAATGCTTGCCCGACATGTCAGCTCATAACTTGCCATTACAGCTGAGCCTCCAAATCTGTAATAGTAGCGCTGTCAGCTTTAAGTAGCATTTTGAAGTCTGCATTTAATAACAGGGAATTAGATTGTCTGGTTGTGACTGCAGGTTGTGCCGCATTCACTTTCCAGTAAGCAGGAGGTGTAAGCCTTATGAGCCTGCACAGGCCAAATAAGCCTGTACACATGGTGTCATGTTGAACATATGCACCAGATGCAACCATCAGTACGACAGTGTAATGAGGCTGAGATGGAAACTTTCTTTACCACATCAATGCAAAATGGTTAGTGGAAACACGTGTGATGCAACAAACATTTCCACACGCATATTCATGCAGG
The DNA here is from genome assembly GCA_036024295.1 of Nannoperca obscura. Classification (NCBI taxonomy): domain Eukaryota; kingdom Metazoa; phylum Chordata; class Actinopteri; order Centrarchiformes; family Percichthyidae; genus Nannoperca; species Nannoperca obscura. Next base: position 945 of record JAVQJL010034432.1, read on the forward strand.
TAAACATGCTAACATGCACATACAAGCTTGTATTAAAAACACACACTACTATTAGCCTCAGGTTTGTAACTGGTAGAATAATTATGTGTTTAGGCTGTTGATGTGCCTAATCTGTTTACTTCAATAGCAGCAAAACAGTACCTCTCACTGCCATACACACACACACACACACACACAACCCTAACCCTCGCAGCCAGCCTCAGTTTGGCATTTGTGCCCTCAAATAGGTCAACATGGTGCTGTGTAATAAGATGTCTTCCAGGTGTGGTACATTAACTCTGTGTGTGTACTATTTACATTTCATGTTTATTGCCGAACTGCTTTCAAAAGTGGAACGGTGGAATGCTCTGGTTTGGTGAAAATATGCTAAATACGTGATTAGGACCCAAAGGTGACAGATGTTCCATCCTAAGATGAGGCTAATGGGCTGAGGCAGTTTTGTTTTGAAACCCATGAGTGCTGAGCGCAATGCCAGGTCTAATTTGGTCTTAAACTGTTTTTTGGGACATCAAAAAGTGCCCTGCATGTGAATCTGATGCTCTTCTCTGCTTTAAAAGAATAAATAAATAAATTCAGATAATTGTAGAATTACAACCAGTCCAGATGTCAGCAGATTAGTACAACAGATTTTGTTAAATTAAAGTGGTATGGTTGCATAACTCTCTTTAAAAAGCTGAATTTTTCTAAACATCTGCAAGTTTATGCCTCTATAAACTTCTTTAAGAGTGACTCATCATTTAAGACAACTGTATTTTGGCATCAACAGTGTGTAATGATACAAGAAACTACTAAACTACTGCGCATATGGATTATTTAGCCTAACAAGAGCATCGGGATTGAAAGCAAAATGAAGCCTGTAACCTAGAGAAGCCCCACAGTGTACTGCATGTCAAAGAAGTGGCATTTCTCATTTTGACAGAAAATGTGTTGTATCAGCTAAACCAATTAAGTACTGTGACCTTCACGCTGGTCCCGAACTTGAAGCAGTTATTCAGAAGTGCATAGTCTACAGTGTCACTGACTGTACGATGTAAAACTAATGAAACTGATCTCTCACCTGTCTGCTTCTAAAAGAGGATCAATGGTTACTTTAATGCCGACAGTCTCTGTAATACCCTAAATTCATTCTTCTTAGATAAAAACGGTAATTATTGGGATTTGAGGGATTAATGCTCCTATTTGTGGGGATGTAGTTGAGCTATTGCATGATTAAATAAGAAAAGGTAAACGTCAGTGTACTGCAGTAGCCTGGTCAAAACATGAGGAGAAAAAAAAGCATTAATAAGTTTCTCCAGATTGCTAAATTATGCAAATGGTTCAGTGAGCTGTCAGTCCCACTACCTGTGTCTTGAAGTGTATTAGAGCAAGTAAACATGCAGTGAATAAAAAAATTTGATCTAATGCAGAAATCAACAACTTGTTTATGATTGTTTATGATTTTAACGAACAAAACTGTAATCCTTAAAAAAATGTAATATTATATTTTTGATTGAATTTATAATGACTCCATCACCACAGTCGCAGCTGAACAAAACAGATATTTTGAACAACCACAGGATGTCACTGTTTTACATTAATTATAAAGTGTGCACATATACCTTTGTGAAGGCTCAAACAGGAGATATATTCTGAGATAGATATAGCGAAACGTTTGACACTGACATGTTGGCAATTAATGGGAAACATATTAAAATGGTTCATCATTAGCCATGACTGTTGTGTTTATTTTCCTGAAGATTTTGCTTCACTGTCTTTAAATGTTCACAGTTAAATGTCAGCATTTTTTGTGTAAATATTGATTATTTGAGGCTCACTGTGTTGCTTGTGATTCTATATAGATTTGTAGTATGTCACATCTGACAGGCATACCACTAGGTGTACAGTGTGTAACTTATTTTTTTATAATAATATTATTACGTGTGTATTAAAGCCGTGGCAATATAAATCTTCTACAGAAAATCCTGCATCTTTAAAATCAGAATGGGTGGTTATCAGTGGCCTTTAATAATGAGAGCACTGAGAGTGCACTTCACAATATGAGCTCATTTCAAATCAAGTGTGCAATAGAAGGGTACCCACTCTAATTACCTACCTGAAACCTAAGATCCTAATACATAATTTCTACATATATGTGTGTGTGCAAATGTGTGCTTTTGTGCAAGTGTTCTTTAAGGTGTGCATGTGGTTTGTGTGTGCACACATTTGTGTTGTGCTCCCCTTTCATACATCTCAGTCACCACACACTGTCAGGCATTCCAGAGGCCGCATGCCCCCACCACACACACACACACACACACACACACACACACACACACACACACACACACATACCATACTGGACCCACTGTTAGGGTCGCCCAAAGGGCACATGAAGGAAAACTGAGTTTTTATGACTAGCGGGCAACAGAGAGATATTGTATTGAGAGAAAAACTAAAGATGGTCCAGCATGAGTGACTTTACAAAAACTGACTCCAAGATCAAAAGGTTAAAGTGCAAAGCTGTTAATTATGTTTTATCCAGTGACAGATATATTTCAATCAAGTCATGTTTCTTATTTATATTAAGTTTTAAAGCTCCAACATAGTCATGTTCAGTGTAACTTTAGGATAAAACCTCAGCCGTCTGAGGTTTACAAAGTGCAAAACACTCTGTTCAGCCTCCCAGGAACATGCTGAGGTGTTGTAATGTTAGCTGTGATGTTAGCAAGCATAGCTGCTAATGACAGGGAGGGTGAGAGCACGAGGAAAGTGGGTGGTGTGAACCTTCAGTTATTTACCAAAGTGCTACCAGCTTGCGAGAGCAAAAGGGGAAGCCAGGCAGTAAATAAGCAATTGCAACTGATATTCAGTTGAAAACAATGCTTGAATGAGTCTCAGAGACGTGGAAATAAATTCACACACAACCATGCAGGCTTGTTTTTATACTTTGACCCTACGTGAAATCAAGTAAGAAGAATACGTAACCAAATAAATTCATTTGGAAAAGGTGTAAGAAATGCAGTCAGTCTATCTGCCTCTGCAGACGGAAAGTGCTGTTTGAGAAGTAGAGTATTTATATTGGAGATGTTTAGTTGTAAGTTGAAATAAATAAGTTGTGGTAAAAAAGTTTTTAAAGATGAAGCAATAAATAGTCAAATACAGGTCATGAACTTTCCAACTTTACTTTTGTGTGACAAAAAGAAGAGGGAAAGGTTAGACTTGTACTTTTCTTTTTGATCAATACGTCATAACTCATTTACTTTTGTGTATTCGCACAAGTGTGTGTTGGTTCTGGCCCATGTTACACTCCCCCATTCCTCAAGATTTCTTTGACATTTGACTTCAAAGTTCGGCCATATTTCTGGTGCTTTTACTTTGCACCCCTGTCCTATACATCCTGTGTTATAATTCTCTTTAACCCTGGAACTTTTTGAAGTGTTTCTTCTTTCTTCAGATTGTTTGCCTCTCCAGTTTCAGTCTGGGTAAAAGCCATCCCAGGTGCCAGGAAATGTGCTTGCTGGTTCATTGCAGCCCGGGGTATATTTACCAGTAGGCAGCTTGGGGGCAGCCATAAAGATATGGCACATTCATTTGTTTGCATCATGCCTTTGATTAACTTCACATATTACCCCAATGTTTATATCATAGGTCCAATTAGAGGGGAACGAGTTTGGGCTAATGCTGCATTTAAATTAACTTAATTGTTTTTTTTCCCCTGTCTCTGTGGAAATTACAAAATTAAACTAAACCCCAATATTCGCCCCTCGTGTCAATAATGCTGTAGGATTTAAACCGAATGTAGGAATATCTCTCTATAGTTTAACCTTCTTTAAGAACATCTCCGACTGCACTCTAGGTGAAGAGTAAATGGAAACTGCTGCAGAATTTCTACTTTGACGTAGAACATTTCTACAAGATTTCTATTATGTAACAAACTTGACAAGTCAAATCATTAGGACCAATATGCAGCTATGCAGTGCACATTTTAAATACAACATAAAAAAATGTTTCTCATTTTGAGGCTCTCTGTCAAAAATAACCACCAATTCTTAAGATGTAATATACCATTTCTTCATATTCGATTTAAGAGCTTGCACATGCACACACAAATACACACACAAACCTTGAAGGACAACTCGCCTGCAGGCTCAGCATGTTATTTAAAGATTTATTTTGAAAGAAAAAAATGCTCCTCAAGATGATTATCAGTCATTATTATAAAGTATCTAAATACAGGCAACTGAGGTATATCTGTCTTTCTACAGGTGGAGTGTTTGTGTGTGTGTGTGTGTGTGTGCGTGAGTGAGAGAGAGGCAGAAAGAAAGAAAGAAAGCCTGAGGGAGTGAGCGACAGTGACAGAGACAGAAAGCTTGCACAATAAAACACAGGGAAACAACAATGTATAAAGGCTGTACATGGAGGGTGTTGTATACAATCTGAAGAAGTGGTCTACATGATCATTGCGCGTCATTCATTGCACTAATTTCTATATAAAAGGCAAAGGCAAAACTTCCACAATTAACAACCACACAGCCTCAGTTACATTTTAACAAAGAAAATAAAGGCATACAAAGTGATGAACCCTAAACTGGGATCCAATAAGTTCTGCATTCAGAAAAATGCATGCACTTTTGAAAAGTTAATAAGGTTCCAACAAAGATTTAGCCAACATGTTTTTCAATTGACTTCTGCTTCAATGTGTATTAAAAAAAAGTAAAAAAAGATGGGTAATATGCCACACTTCATGTGATTAAACCAACATCAAACTGAAATATCACTATGCCTTTCTTAAAGAAATAGTTCAACACATTGTGCAATACACTAATTCACTTTCTTGCCACGGGTTAGTTGAGAATATTGATACCACTCTCATATCAGTGTTGAATATAAAGCTATAGACAGGATAAGGTTAACTTAGCTAAGCATAATGGCTAGAAACAGGGGAAAACAAGTAGCCTGGCTCTGTCCAAAGGTTAAACAAATCTAACTACCAGCTCATTTTAAACAAATAAACATGTTATATTTTATTTGTTTATTCCATAGGAAATTGAGGAGCAAAGAATCCAAGTCTTTAAGTCTTGTCACCACCTTTGGGTGGCCTCGCAACGACTCCAGAAAGTCATGGTTACTGGCCAAAAAACACCATGCACATAATGCAATGTAAAATCACAACTTCTTGTTTTTACAAAATGTTTGTACTGATTTAACAAACAAGAAGTAAAGTAGTAATTAGTGAGCTTCAGAGGTGCTGGTCGACTTTTGTTTTTACCTTTGGACAGAGCCAGGCTAGCTGTTTTCAGTCTTTATGCTAAGCTAAGCTAACTTGCTGCTGGCTGTAGTGTACAGACATGAGAGTGGTATCGATATTGTCATTTATCTCTCGTCAAGAAAGCAAAAATAAGCATATTTGTGAAAAAGTCAAACTATTTCTTTGGTGTTGCATTTTCTTATACTTTGTTCTCCTGCAAATACACATACACACTCTGGCACAACAGATCATGTAAGGCATACCAGTTTGCGTTACAAACAGTAGGCAGCGATCATAATGACTTTCAAAGACACATAGAGACATCCTGTACATACACACAGAAACACACATGAGGCTTAGTGAACTTATAAAAAGGGTGGTGTCTGTCGATTGTCAGCTCAATGATTCATGATCAGCTGTCATCTTAAAGGCGAAAACTTCATTTTGGTTTATATGACATACTGCTAATAAACAGCAACCACCTGTCAACTGCAGTTAAGTCATTAACATTAAATATAGAACGCTATTGTGTAATATGCGATTACGGTTAAATATTTACTGGTCTATTCAACAAAATAAATTCAGATTTTCTGTAATAATTTACCTAATCTAATTCTATGTATTAACAGAGAGTACATTACGAGTACAATGTAGAGTGTATCAGCATGTAGATGAAGGCTGAAACCAGCTGAGGTTTTATGAGAGGCATACTACTCAGTCCCACATACAGTACAGTGGTTCAGCCCTGTTACATGTGTATTGTGTGAGTGGGTGTGTGGTGTATTCATATGCCAGTGGGTTTGAGCACATTTGTCTGTCTTCCCCTCTCTTGCCGACTACAGTATTTTGACTGAAACACACACACACTCACATTGGCAGACTCACAAATGATGAGTAAAATAAGATGAAAATTGAGAGATGAAAAATAAAAACACAAGGAGTGATTGTATCGAGTGAGTAGCAGAATAAATAGGCTGATTAAATGAACTACAGTATCAGATTTGGAGAGACAGTGCTCTATCTGTCCGTGAGGGTACAGTCCATTGTTTTCCTCAGAGGAAGGCATACTGCAGTGTCAGTCCACCAGCCCTGGTCCATCCAGTAAAGAGCTAAGGGGAGCTTCCACTTCACTTTAGCCCCCCATGAGTGCTCCAACAGTCAGTGGGGAGAGGTACTGTAGGGGGACAGGGACCACCAACATCAGAACAGTCCCCATCCCAGAGGTCTGTGGATCACCACACACGGCAGATGTTGTCAGGGACCATGGAGCTGCTCTTGTTGCAGTTGAATGCTTTGGCAAATTCTGGAAAATTCTGAAGGGAGCCCAGAACCCTGCATCCCATACAGAGGAGATTATATTAAAAGGTTACTTGAAATTGAAATTGAATGTCTTTTTTTTCAACATTTTAAAATGTTAGCTTCTATTGTAAATGGTTTCCTGCCCTTATCCCCTATTCATGGCTGACTGATGCAACGGAAACATGCAGTCGGTTAGAATTTACCTGAATTTTCCTGGACTGTGTACATCTACTTTAATGGAATTGACAGCTTGCTCTGGTCGGTGTGTTCCACACCACACCTGAAAATGAAATTAGGATGTACTGCATTATGCCAATTTACTTTAAATATTTGTGCTGTTTCCAATTTATTCATCCATCCAATGGTCCATCTAGCCATCCATCCATTCATCCATCCTTCATTCACCCAATGAACCATCCATACACTCAACCATCCACCCATCATCATCCAGTCACCCAATAAGCCATCCATCCATTTATCTATCCATTATTCATCAATCACTGTAATCCATCAATCCATTATTTATGATCCATTCATCTATCCATCCATCATTTTCCCTCAATTACCTGAGCAAAGTTTAGGAAGAAGAGTTGATCGTGGGAAAGGTCAATACCAGGCAGTGGTGGCTCCTCTCCATTCACCTCTATATAGTTCTTATAGGCCTGCAGAATAAATATCAAGACTTAAGACTCATTAAAGACTTAAGACTCATTTGTTCCGTGAAATACAACACCACTTAAATGACACATTGTTTCTACAAAGTATAGTATATTGCACAATACTATAGTGGAATGGTATTTCTAGTTTGAATGTATGGTATTTGATAATGAACAAGGATCGTCTGTTCTTAGATTTAATACTCTTTTCGGTTCTGCCTTTGGCAGCGATTTACCTACTTATAGCACTTGTGATTCATCACCAGCCCTTACAAGTCTGATGAGACATCTTGTTGTTTTCAATCATGGTTCTATGCACTTTATGTAAACCTCTTATTTGGAAGTCGCTTTGGATAAAAGCATCTGCTAAATGCCTAAATGTAATGTAATATGACAATAGAACAATACAAAAAATCCAACTTTTTTAAATAATACCAATAAATTCCATAGCTTTATTAAAGGGATAGCATGACTTTTGGGGAAATATTATTAAGAAAGCTAATTAGTTTCTTGCAGAGAGTTAGATGAGGAGATTGATTGATGGTTGGTCAATTTCATTATGTGTTGACAGAGCCCGGCTGGCTGTTGCCCCTTGTTTCCAATTTTTGCGCTTCTAGCTAATTGGCTGCTGGCTGTAGCCATTATATTTAGTATACCGTGGTTTCAATTTTCTTGTCTAACTCTTAACAAGTAAATTAAATAGTGTATTTCCCTACATTTTATTATACCATTCCTTTGAATAAATACGTGAACAATATGAAATGAAATGAAAACAATACAAATGTTCTTGTTTAATATGATCTGAAACTCCTGAAATTAAACATTTTAGAAAATTATAAATAAAAAGTTAATTTTGTCAAGTGTATTTTGAATACTGTATACAACATATAAAGAGTGGATGGACCAACTTAAATAAACAAACTTAAAACCAGACTAAGAGTCTAATCGGCTTTGTGAGGGTATACTTAGGCATAGCAGTGCTTTGAGCTAAATGCCAACATGCTCACAATGGCAATGCTAACATGCTGATTTTCAGTGTACATATAATGTTTACCATTTTCACTATCATAGTTTTGTGTGGTAGCATGCTAATATTTGCTAATTAGCTCTAAACACAAAGTACACCTTATGCTAATGTGAATGTTGTTTGTGTTTGAATGTTTGAAGGCATGTGGTCAGTAACTGAATTATTGAACACATTGATATTTTGAAAATCCAATCATTTTTTTGATATTTTAGCCTGGACAAAAGTAGTGGACTAACTGACTGACAGACAGCCTGATTAAAAGAGTTTTTGAGGGTCTTCGTCATAAAGGTCTGACAGCGAAAACTCTCTTTGACACCTCTCATTTAAAGCTCAGCACAGACTGTTGCATTAAGACGAGCACTCATTTAATATCTCAAACGTTTAGATCTTTAATCTTTGTTTGAATCTAAGTATTCCACAAGGTGGAACTTCAATTTCTATCTGAATCCATGTTCCAGTCGTGTAATGGTCACAATCAAGGGTTGTGCTCTCAGTTATGGGAAAGTGTCAGGAGCCTCAGGGTGGTTTATGTTTATACAAAGTCAACTCTCTTTTTCTTAATTAATACAACCTCTGAACTTGAAAGTCAATTTGCTCTCGTAATAATTAACATTCACCTTGGCCCCTCGGCGAGGGTCGGGTCCAGCATATATGAACCTGATATTTAGTTCAGAGGAATATTAATGTCAGGGATGTATAAAGCACAGGGTCAGTGCGGCAAATAGATGACAGCATGCATGTAGCTCATCGGAAAGCTGACTGAGGATCAAAAGGTAACAAATTAGATTCCCCTTAGGGATCCTAGATGAGGTTCTCTGCTTTGTGATGATGCACAGATATTTTGGGAACAGTGAACGATGTTAGAATAACAACCAACTTAATTCATGTGCCTAATATTTAAGGGGAAGAGTAATGTATTGTGCTACCTAGTATGGCAACATGCTCACAGTGCTGAAGGAACAGCTTCAAGCATGCCTAAAATTAATCTTTTATTGATTGACAGATTAGTTTAAAGCAGGTGTGCGAAACTTATGTCTCCTCCTTCTGGCAGTAAGAGTAAATATGGAGATCGCTAAAATTTCCACAGTTCCAAAACAATCAATTATTTAGGTAGAGTAAATAAAATAGCTACATGATCTACTCAAACTATTTTACATAGACCAACCTGTCCAAGAGCAGTAAGCCACATCCTCTCTGCCCTCAGTCCTGCTCTTCTTTCAGCCTCTCCAACAAGGAAAATATACACCAATGTTTATCTGTGTTTGTCCTCGCTGTCCATTGCTGTCTTTTTTTGATTGTAATCCTTCTTCTGAACACAGTTTCTTTTTTATCTGGAACATTATAAACATTTCTTGGATGCTTCTTAGCGTACTCCTAGTTGCTGTAGCTTTGGTGACCAAAGAGAAAGATATTCCCCCACCAGAGCTTTAGTCTGAATTTTTAACTAGCCACCAAAAATGTGTTTTTCACATTTTCTTTATTGATTTAACCATTCACTTACTTACTTCCAATACTGGAAAAACCAAATATATTCCATTCTATTCTGTTTGTAT
>JAVQJL010034435.1:0-11645 GCA_036024295.1 Nannoperca obscura
ACACACACACACACACACACACACACACACACACACACACACACACACACACACACACCCCAGCAAAACCAAGGCACTCTGGGAAGGATTGGGGCGGCATGTGTGTGTAAGAATGGAAACTGTAAAGTGTGTGTGTGTGTGTGTGTGTGTGTGTGTGTGTGCGTGGATTTAGATGGGGAGATGGTTGCCATGGCATTCTTGAAACAAAATGGTCCCTCTAATACCTTCAAATACAAAACCTCACACAAGAACAAAGTCTTCTTCAATTTCCAATAACAGCAACTCTCGATGTCACTCTGTGTGTGTGTGTGTGTGTGCGTGTGCGCGCTCTCGCAGCCTCTAGGTACATCAGATGGTGGTGTGTGTGTGTGTGTGGGGGAGGGGGGGATGGAGACAATAGCATCATCATCAGCTGCTGCTCCACCTCTTGTCACCATGTGGTCAGTGCTCCGTCGTTTTAGTCAGCAGGGGCGAGATCCTCTGACTGAGTCCATCTGCACTGCAGTTCAGTCTCCATGGTTACCATGTCGTCGTAGTCATCATCATCATCATCATCATAAAGTCTGTCAATCATGCTGGAGGGGAGGAAAACCAAAACAAAACTAAATAAAAATAAATCCTAGGAGGTGAGACATTCAGGCATGAGACGGATTCCCCGGCAGGTAGAGAGACAGAGAGGTCCTCAGAGGCATCCAGCTGCCTCCACTACCCATAGTCCTTAGGGGTGAAGCAGGGAGGTGCTTAGATTGGTTGCTTTTCAAAAGGATGATTCGAGGCGGAGGCGGTTTCCAGTGGTTATTTCACGCAGAGCAGGCCGCCCACGTTGGCCACGAACTCCTCCAGGCTCTTGAGGAAGGCGACCTTCTGCTTGCGGTCCATGGTGGGCGGCGTGCTGCTGGCCGTCAGCTTGTTGAAGGCGTCGGCCAGCCGCTGGTAGATGACGGCGTCTCTCTGTGAGGAGAGCAGAGTCTCCACCAGCTCGGAGTACTCCGCCTGACAGAGGAGAGACGCACCATCAGCTCCGGTCAAAGCTGTAAATTCTGTTCTGTACATCACGTGGTCACAGTTCAATTCAATAATCAAATGTAAGAGACCTTTAATCGTCTCTCGACCGCTGACTTCATAAGATACTTAAAAGAACAAAACGTTTAAAACCAAAACAGCTGACATGTTATCAGATATAAATACCGATATTATTTTTACTTGTATCTATTTTTTGTTCTGTTTACATTAGTATGAACATGTGTTCATCTGTGATGCCTTTACTCAAGTTAGACTGTGAGTTACTTGCTATGATGCAGGCCGGCCACTAGAGGGGGGTGCTGAGAGCAGGGCAGACCTCACCTATGAAAATGGTGTGTGGTCGTATTTAAACCTGGACCACTAATAGAAGGACGACTTCTCTAAACATGTTATGTTTAGTTGTTTTTACAGATAAAAAAGCCGGCATGCTGACACGTGACAACTGCAGGAAACATGTTGATTTGTGTCAGTATAATCACACAAAACGTCACCTGAAAAGTAAAACGTCTAACTTGCACAATAAATGATTTGTGCCCTCAATAACCTCTCGAGCGTTATTCAGGGGTACGTCCCCATTGGCTAATGACTTTGTGAGTGACAGGTGTCAGTGACTCACCTGGTGCAGGCACACGAGTGTGTAGAGGGCTTCTCCTGCTGCCACCGTCATCTCTGTGTTGTGTTTTTGCAGGACCAGCATGTCAAACACCAACTGGTGGCACAGGCGACGGAGTGCAGCGCGCCAAAAACAAAAGGTGCACATCCAACATTAGTTAGCTGCCAGAACGCTTGGATTCTACAGTTCAACAGCACGTCGCATCGACATTCGGCACATATGTTCTTTCTCATCTGTACGGTACATATGAATCTACAGCCAGTTAGCTTAGCACAAAGACTGGAAACAAGGGGAAACAGCTAGCCTGGCTCTACCAGCACCTTAATGGGCCTTGTTATCAAAAAAAGTGTTACTACATGTTGTCATTTGAGGGGGAATATTATATAAGCATAAGTCACAAACTATCAAACCACCTTAAAGACAAGAGCACGTCAGTGAAGATTATTTCCTTTGTTATTTATGAACTTTCATTTAAATTTAAATGTACTTGATTAAATCAAGTTCTCTTTGCTTAACTGTTGTAAAATGTGCAAAAAAACCTGTAGTTTTAAATATTTAAACTCGAATTTCTTTTAAAATCTGTATTGTGTTTTGTGTGTCTTGTTCTGGTCGATTCGATCACGTTAGGCTGTGGTGAGAGTGCAGCCCAGCCAGGTGTGTATGTGTGTATGTGTGTGTGTGCTATACCTTCAGGAAGTGACGGGTGGCGACGAAGAGAGGCGTGTCCTTCTCCTGGTTTTTAGCGCACTGCTCAGCCAGAGGAGACAAAGCCTCCAAACACAGCTGGCTGATCTCTGAACTCATCCTGAACACGAGACGTTAAGGAGCACAAACTGCACAACAACCAGCTTTTATAACTTCCACAGCTGCAGCGGGAAAACTGGCTGCTCCACGAGGAAGCAAACATGTGACGTGTTATTATCAGGAGGTTAAACTCTTCTCTGCTGGAGCCACATTTGAACATTAATATCTGTTATGTGTGGTGAGCAAGCAGGAACCACCGGTTCACTGAAACACCTGCAGCTTTACAGCGTGAAATATCTAGTTTGAAAGCATCATGTGAGAGGTTTGTGTCAAACTGTGAGTGAACATGGTGACCGTTATTTTGTCTGTAAAATGTCAAAGAATTGCTTCTTTTCGTCTAAAACCCAGAGACTTTTCATTTACTGCCAGAAATACAGCAAATCTGCACATTTAAGAAGCTGGAAGCAGCAGATATGTGCAGGATACGAGGTCATTCCCAGCTCCAGGGAGAACATGAGGCTTTTGAAGAGGTCTTCGGGCAGCTGGGGGATCTTTTCTGGAAAGATCTCACAGATGAAGGTGATGAGCTTGTAGTACTGGTTACACAGAGAGGGGAACTGGAAAACAACAAGAACAGCATGAGCTGTCCAGTCTGAAGAGGGAGGGACACACACACCCACACACACACACACACCCACACACACGCACACACACACGCACGCACGCACACACCTTGAGCAGGTCCTGGGACATGAGGGGGAGGACAATGTTGACACCGTAGAGCACCACATCTGCTGCTGATACGGTGCGACTGGACGCCGGTGTTCCCTGGTCTTGGTTTCGAAACACGTCGTCTAGAAGACACAGCGGTTTGAAAGAAACTGAAGCTCAAGCAGCCGAGGACACCGAAACCAGAGCGGGCGTCTTTGAAGGCGGACTCACCGGTGTCGCTGAAGTCGATGAACTCTTTGGAGAGCAGGTTGGTGAGCAGCTCCATGATGAGCAGCAGGTCCTGGTACTGGTCCTCCTCCGCTGTGGCGTCGTTTCGCTTCCTGCTCTGGTTGTTTTTGGAGTAGACCTGCAGCAGCGTCAGACACGCCTCGTACAGCTTCATGGACTTGGTCTGAGTGAGCAGACAGGAGACAGTTAACACCTCGTACAGCGACCTGGAGACACACCTACACAGAAATACACTTCCTGTTGTTGAAACATCTTGACACAACTTTGTGTCTTTGTTATCCTTCTCCCACCGAGACACACAGATGTTACTGAGTGTACGTATATTTCATTATGCAGTACTTAAACTTCAGCAAGAGAAGTTTAATCTTTCATTAAGATTTGTACAATATATAGTTCATTTATTGTGAATGACCTTTTGCAAACTGGTTTTCTTTTAACGGGTCGACAGTTTGTTGGACTGATCACATTTCTTTTCTTCATTAATACGTAAAACATTTGTAATATTCCTGCAATGTAACATCTCTGTTGTTTTTTTCAGGGGTCCTTCGAGAACTAATGACATAAAATTAGTCATGAGCAGTTTGGCACATAAAAACCTCCCACCCTCTCTTTCCTTTTCTTTCCTTCATGTCTTTTTCTCCCCAGCTTCAAAACTTGATGCAAGACTTTTATCTGACACCAAGAAATTATTAATTACAATCTCATGCAGCCAAAGTCAAACATGAACTTCAGTTCACCGTCTTTACTGTGAAGAAAACGGACTGAATATCTAATGTAACTATTGTCAGAACATCCCACAGGAAGCAGGACAGCAGCTCCAGTAGCTGTTGTGTGCAGAGCAGCAGAGCACTACATGTAAGACGTGTCACTCACCTCTCCCAGGTAACAGATCTGCTTGTGAGCCACTTCCACAAACACCTCAATGATGAGGTTGATTGTCTCCGGTGTGTTGCTGTAGACCTGAGCAACAAAAGCAAATGTCATCTGGATGTTTACGGAATCTTTATGGAAAGCCGAAAGGAGCAAAATGTCTAGACATCAACATCCCCTCTCCTCTTTTTATGTAGGGGCTGCTTTGGGCTGTACTAAACCCACACTGGGGACATGTGGGCTCTTCCTAGTGGATAGTTTGAGCTACGTACTCATCACCTGTCTTATACACCACTGTGATTCACTGTCTGGGACGGTCCATTTGTGCGGGGGAGATGTAGTAAGTCTATTGTTGTCAAAAAAGCACCAATTTATCATTTGCAGAGACTGTGTGTAGGTTTCCCCTCAGAAACTGATGAAGTGGTAGCACCCAATTTTAAACATCTTAAGAAATAAAAAGTGAACGTCTTAAGTCGAACGTCAAAGTTTTGGTCCTTTCGGCTTTCGATACATCTTTGCACACACTGAACATTTCACCCGTGTTGCTCCAACCTTGTCGTACTCTAACCTACACGGGGACAGCAACCTTTGACTGACCTCCACCTTCCCGGGCTGCTCTTACCTCCATGAGGCCGATGCAGCTGGACAGGAAGTCCATGAGGAAAGAGAAGAGCGAGGCCACGTTGTCGATCTGCGTCGCCTCGGCGATGCCGCACAGCGCCTCCAGCGTAGCGACGATTTCCTGCTTGACAGCTTCCTCCTGGCTGATCTGGGCAAAGTTCTCCTGGTTGATGAGGTTGAGGAAACGCTGCTGGAGAGGGTGGAGCACCTGGACGGACAGACGGGCGGAGAGAAACATGGAGTCTTTCAGTGGCTACCTTCACTTTGATGAACACCTTCAATGCGACTAGCTGAAGTGTCTTTACTGCTCTGTTCGGCTCCTCTGCAGGACCGAACACACACTCGTCATTTGAAGCAGTTTGAAGATTCGCTGCAGCAGATCAGACCGGAACTTGTGGCTGCCGTTATCTGACCTCACTTATGACATGTGTGTCTGAATGAATGTGAGTTACTTGAGTCAACGGGATGAAAGTGATTTCTCGGTCAGTGTGAGAAAACAGGAGTGCAGAGACGTAACAAAGGAGCGTTTGATGGGTTCCATCAGGATCCTCCAGCAGAGCCGTCCCAGTTCAGACGAGGCAGCTGCAGGAGCCAACAGCTGCCGCCTCACTCCTACACCCCCCATAATTACTATGGAGTCATTGTGGCTTTGCACCCCCATTTACTACTGTCAGCCTATTAAGACGAAGGCCTCCAGGATCACGGAAAGGATCATGTTATACACATACGCAATATTATGGAGTCCATCCATCACTGGAGTCTGCAGAGCGCTGTAACTGTGAAGAGGACAAACTTTAAAACGGATATAACTTCAGTTGATTGCAGCTTGATACCAGAATAATATTTTAAACACAGCTACAGAAAACTAAATCTGGACGTTTGGTTTCACAAAATCATTTTACAATTCCCTCCTGAGCCCAGTGTCACTGTTAAATATTTCAATTATATTTGATACATTTTTGGGGCATATTTGTATAAATATGAGATATTTTAGACTTGAAGAGAGAGAGACATAGTTAATAAGCACGTACTGTCTTTATAATTCACTTTAATCAGTTTATGCATGTATGTATTATGGGCCTGTTAAAGGGTATTTTCACTGGTAATAAATGAATCAGGGCTAAGTCTTGTAATGATAAATGAAACCTGTGCAACGTTGCAACACATTTTTTTCAGTATCAGTGATTCTGTTGATTAATTGTTTGGTCCTTCAAGTGTCAGAAATGAAGTGAAAATCAACGATGTGCAGTCGCTGCAACTAGTCATTATTTTCATTACTGATTCATCTCCCTGTTCCAGTAACTGATTCATCATTTAGACAAAAAAACAGTAAAAACTATCACAATTTCACAGAGCCGAAGCCCAAACTGCTTTTTAGTCCGGGTTATAAACGATGTTCACTCAGAAAGGCTTCACATTCTCACATTTAAAAAGCTGGAAACAGACATTTTGAAATGATCTTCTTGCTAAATGACTTGGAAACAGTAAATCGATCGACTGCACGCCGTCATGCAGACGTTACCTCAGCCCAGTACTGCTGTTTGGTGTCAGAGTCCATGTGTGCGAAGCCTCCGAGGACCAGAGCCTTCATCAGAGACCTCTGCACGGAGCTGGACAGCAGGTGGAGGGGGGGGCTGCGGCTGGCAAACTGCTTCGCCAGGTTCCACCAGCTCTCACACTGCACCACGATGTTCGCTCTGAGCAGACAGGGAGGGAGAGGACCGTTTCACCATGACCACTTTTAACAAACTTGCATATGGCTGCTGTCCTGTGACAACCTGCCTTTCACAACCCAGTCCATCATTTCATTGAGTGCATTTTCATTCAACAAAAAAACGAGATCTTTTTCCTGCTTTGTGAAAAGAAGTTTGTTTTTATCCAACATGGGCGACATGATCACTGATTTCCCTTTTTAAAATGTAATCTAACATCAAAGAAATCCAAGAGGCGTAAAACTATTCAGAATATTAGACCAACCAGCAAACATGCTGTTGGTTGCATTATAGGAAAAGTACTATGCAATACAAGTCAGGATGTCTCCACTTTGGGATTAAATCCCTCGACCAATTAAATGTCAGGAAAAAGGCTTCTGTTTTGTCTGAACAACCATCGAAAATCCACAGATATTCACTTTACAATGAGAAAAGATGAAGAAGTTCATATTTGAGTAGCTGGAACCAGAGAACTTTGAACCAAAACAGGTGTCAATAAATGATTGACCAATTCTTGTGGTCCTCACCTCTCCCTCTTCTCCACCAGCGTCACCAGCAGCTCCACGGTGTCGTTGGCCAGCTCGGCCTCGGAGCTCCACACGGACAGGTTGTTGATCACCTTCTCCAGAAGATATCCCACAATCCACTGCGCCCCCTCTGTGTCTGCACCGAACGCTGTGCTCAGGGGGATGCTGATCTGAGGGAGGCCGGGAAGACGGGACAGTTGGAGGAGAAACTTCTGGTTACAGCTCACAGAGACGGGATGTGAGGGTGAAAGGTTTTTGTGTGTGTGCTGGGATGTAGAGCTCCGAACACGAGGGTCACACCTGCTCGTAGAGCTTCTCGTCCATCAGCAGGTACGTCTTGGCCCATCGTCTCAGGAACCACACGATGTCCTTTCCCATCTGCGGGCTCAGCAGCCCCGTCAGACTCGCTCTCGTTGCCCTGGACTCAACTTCTGACGTCCGCAACACCGCTGACAGCAACCTGTGACCGGAGAATGTAACAGAGAGGTGATTGGTTTAAAGCTGGAGTATATAAAGGAACATGGGAAAAGGAAGACCAGATGAAATCAAAGGTTAAAGTAACAGTGAGAGGGCGGATCAGAGGATACAAACAAGGTCCTGATGAGAGAAGCAGCTCAGCAGAGAGACAATATAAAAGCAGCAGGTTATTATTCACAATACACAATAACAGTTATGCTACATTCACAGTTTCTGCACCCTCGTGTCCCCAAGATGTCTGACCAGATCGTCCGACGGCGGCCAGAAAAAAAATAGAATAAAATAAAACGTACATGTCGCCTGGTTCTGAAACTGAAGTAGAGACTGAGAAGTCACAGTGAACGTTGTGTGCCGTCACACCCCCGGTAATCACAGTCAAACCTACTGTGGGGGGGCTGGTTCAAAACAATGATGCCGTGTTAGTAACTCTGCCTTTACAATATGGATCAAACTGGTGCGCCGCGAGGACGAGATCTAATAACATATGGTTTAGTTTATGGTTGATTTCAGGTCAAACCCTCCACGCCCACAGCGAAATGATCAAATCTCAGCTCATCATCACCCTGATGCACACGCACACACACACACACACAGAGACGCAGACACACACACAGCATGTAAAGGACAGAGAGACAGAGGGCTTATGGGCTTATGGTCGCCCCCCTCAGTCGAGGACAGAGCACAGTTTCACATTGTCTGCAGAAAACAAAACCACGTTGACATTTACGGGGCCGGGGTCGTCCGCTCGATATTAGGAAACCTGATGCCATCGGCCATTCATCTCTGCAATCCTCTGCCCCCCCCCCCCCACACACACACACACACACACACCCCTCTACATAATGAACAATCTAGAAAACACAGGGGCTCAATGACCTTCAACAGACAATGTCACTGGCTGCTGTGACTATCTATTGTCGTCACTGTGATTACACACAACCACACACATACACACATCCAGTGCGACTGCCAACAGGGTTTTTAACATACTGTCGGGTTGCACATTTAATTGTTGTTGAAAAATAAATCCCATTGTGATAACAGAAGCTGATACGCGTTGCATCTCTGAGTCTGTGTTCTTACACGCTGGTGTATTTTTGGGGAGGCATCATTTTGTATTTTGCACAACGACTTCTGATCGCACGGCAACAAGAGAAAGAAGGTGCCACAATCATAAACACACATTTGTGCTCTTACAGGCTGAAAATGTTGCTTTCAAAGTTGGAAATGTCAGCCCTTGGGGAAATAAAAACTGTTTTTTATTGATCAGCAACTCCACAGACCGCCCTGCGGATACATTGGATCATTTTGAGCTATGGTACGATACTGCAACACGGATGCAGGGCTGATAACTGAAGCTGTGTTTGTCTCTGATTCCAACCAGGGAATATTTATCTCTGATGAAGTGATTCATCATTTAGCCTATAAAATGTCAGAAAACTGTCAAAATAATAAATTCATATCTAATTTACAATGATATAACACATAATCAGTATTGATAAAGAAGTTGGGTGATTTGGGGATTTTCAAAATGATGAAATACTTTTTTAGTGAGATACTTAACTGAGGCCAATATCCACATAAATGCACATAAAACAGATCAATCAATAGGAAAGGAATCTCCCACACTTTTGATAACTGATTACAACTGTTTAAGTAATTGATAAAGCAAAAACACCAAACACTCACTGTTTCCAGCTGCTCAAATGTGAGGACTTGCTACCTTTCTCAGTTTATCTTTATAAATTGAATATCTTTGAGTGCTGAACTACCGGACTGATTTCACTATTGTCGAACATTTTAAACACTAAACAACTGATTGAATCTAACAAAATAATCAGACTCATCAATAATGATAACCCACATCTATGTTTGGTCCCTGTGGGGTTCTGAAGGACACACCTCCACGTCCACGTTTTCTAACCCACAGTGAGTGGGGTCTTTGTCACTGCGTTCTACCGGCTGCACAGGAACAAACACACCTTCAGCTTTATAGGACAATAACTGTGACAACACGTAAAAGTCCAGCCAGCCTTGGACAGCGAGGAAGTGCATTCTGGGACAGTCTGACGACCTTCCAGTAGTTTGAGTCCTTACGAAGCCTCCAAACCCAACTAAGGATCAGCAGGTTGTTTACAAGCTGCCAACAGAAACTGTAGTAACAAGAACCCTTACGAAACACAGCACTTATAAAATGCAAAATACAAAACATAAAGGTTCCTCCACCCAAACCATTTGCTCATGTGTCTTTTAAAAAAAGTCTTAACCTGCATTCCTTGAAATTTGAGACTAAAAGAACTTTTGAAATTTGTTTTTTACGCTAAATATTTGCAAATAATATACTTTATTTAATTGAGTTGAGTTTAATTGAGTCCGAGATCTCATTTAGATGTGAGACCTGAACATACTAGTTTATATTTCTTTTGGGTGAAATTGTCTCTACTCTCAGATGGACCTGGTTAGACTCTGAAGCCAACAACAAAACAAAAGAACTTCTTATAAATAATCATAAATAAAGAAATCCTATAAATAAATAAAGCACTCGATTAGGAAGCCGATGTTCTTATTTTTCAGCAGCATCTAAAGAAAAGAAGAAAAAGTGTCCAAGCTACGTGACCTACAAACGTTACAAGAACCTTTGACAGAACAGAAGCAGTACCTGATGACCGAGTCCGTGCGGTTGCAGCCCGGTATGGACGAGGCCTTCTCCCCCGGCGACCCGAGGATCTGCAGCGTCGTGTTGATGTCCACTTCTGTCGAGTGTTTGATGGAAAACTCCATCACCTCTGAGGGGATCAACGGGGTTTCACCCTGAGGGTCGTCTGCTAGTAAGTACCCTGCAGGGCAGAGACAGATGTTACAGCCGGTCCTCTTGTTGATTCGAGGTTTTTCCAAAACATTTGACCCCAAAAAATACACAATATCTTCATTGTAGCGGGTATCGAGCTGAAACTATTAGAGAAAATGAATCAGCATCCATTTCCATAATCAATCAATCAATTGTTTTTTAAAGCAAGATTTTCCACCTTCTCATTGTTTTAGATTTTCTTAGTTTTCTTTGTTGCTAAATTGAATATCTTGTTGTACATCATCGTGAGTTGCAGCTCTAGTATCCCGCTGTGCATCAGAATAAAATCTGAAAACATTATTGGCCCCGTCAACACGAGCAGGGGCGACCTTTCTCACATTGGTGGTCTGTTTCCATGTGTTATTGTACTCCTCCAGAGTTTAGTTTTGTTGTTTATTTCATATTTCAAAGGAGATAAAAGCAAAAAAACTAAAATAGTGCAGAAGAGTTAAACCCTCACATCTACGATTCACAACTTACACTAATACTATGGATATTTGTTTCCTCACCACAGCACCATAAAACTAAAAAACAATAGAAAAATACACATTTCATCTTTCAAGGCAGCTCCTTTAGTGACACAACCAGCCTTTATGGTAAGTTAATGGTGAGGAGTCTGCAAAGCTGCCGCCTCAGACAATATTTCATTAACACACCCCCACAGAGCTGGGTGGAGCTTCCTGTTCACAAATAAAGTCAGTTAAGTTGAATATAGCACGCTGGAAAAGTCATTTGTGAACACTATAAAAAGCCATATCGGGTTTATTAGACCAGATAGATACATCCAGTCCTTTGTGTGCATTTGTTTTAAGCCACGTGAAGCCTTCATGGAAACTGAAACTATTTTAAATCAGGTACCAACTCAACGTCAGAGAGGTAACAACATTTATTAAGAGATCTAAAAGGTAAACACAGTAGAACTGCACACTCTATACACATACACACACAGTAACGTGTGTCCAAACCGTTGACTGGTACTGTATATATTTAGACTTTTATATTTATTATTTTATCATTTAACTGTAAATATTATGTTTCTTCTGTGTTACAAAATTATGATTTCAATTTACATTTTGACAATGTACTATAAAATATTGTACTAAATTACATTTAGGCATTTAGCAGACTCTTTTATCCAAAGCGACTTCCAAAATAAGAGCTTTACATCAAGTGCATAGAACCATGATTGAAAACAACAAGATGTCTCATCAGACTTGTAAGAGCTGGTGATGAATCACAAGTGCTATAAG
>JAVQJL010034436.1:0-19231 GCA_036024295.1 Nannoperca obscura
CACGCCGCCCCAATTACAGGGGTGGGAACCTTGTCCCCTGGTTGTTCCCCACCCCCCCCCCCCCCCCCCCCGCCCATCTCTCCCCTTTTACAAATTTCCTTCTGGGACTCTTTAGCTAACAAATAACTACTGGCTAATCTTCTCCTCCTTCCTATCTTCAGTATAAAAAAACACTAGCAGTGTGTGTGTGTGTGTGTGTGTGTGTGTTTGACAGAGAAAAATAATCAAAGATGGAGAAATTCAGAAACATGTGTTTTCAAATGTAAAACCTGATGACTCCACTTTTGTATTTTCTCTCACTCTATCGGACACACACACACACACACACCTGAATTTTTATGGTTATATAAAAAAAACATAAGCTTTTCCTAAAATCCATCTGTGATCCATGTACAAGGGAACACACAACATCCTCCACATCCAATCAAAACTCTCTTAAAAACGTAGGCTAACTGCTTCCACTCAAACTAAATTTAAGTCTGCTGTCTTAAATAGCTTGCACAAAAACACGTGCCCACTCCCCTTTACACACACACGCACACACACACACACACACACACACACACACACACACACACACACACCATCTACAACAAAACATGCTGAATCTCGTTCACATCTTTATTTGTTTACCAGAAAATTGAGATTGCCTCCCATGTCGAAGCATGCGCTCCCCAACACACACACACACACACACTCTCCAACTACAACAAAACTGGAAATCTAGGCTGTATATACATTTATAAGATAATTTAAAGTTTGCGATCTACAAAGTCAGACCTCAGAATCTTTGAGGACCCAGATGTAGGAGCTCTATCACGTCTGGAGCCAGTTCTTGTTTCCATGTAGATCTGAGCCGACCAAACTACGCTCTTACCGCAATGTTATGGGAGGGGAAACTCAACACTCTCTCTATTTGGTTAACATAAGTGGAGGAACTGAGACCATTAGGTTAGAGTGAAAAATAAACCAATTACAAAGATTGCATGTCGATGAAACTCACTAAGTGGTCACGTTCGACGTGCAGTGAATTAATCCCAATGCACACATTTCCAAACCCAGTCAGAAAAATCACCCTCCATTTGTTTTATCAAAATGTATACATGATTTGAAAAACTGGTTGTCTTGAGTTCAAACTGTCGCTATGATCTGTCAAATCTGAACATACGCTAAATTTACTCATTCATGAAAAGATGCATACACACACACTGAGATCCCTGTGGGAGTGTCAGCTGGCCTCAAAAACCACAAATTATCCCTCTCTGGGGTACAAGGGTCCAGCAGTAACATCATAAAAAACACACTGGTCGTTCTCTGGGGAGTTGTAGATTAGTTCAGTCATACACACACACTTTCTCTCTCTCTCTCACACACACACACACACACACACACACACACACACACACACACACAGGCACTCTGGTCTATCTCAAATCTCATCCACTGAGCATCCATCCATCAACCCATCCTGATTCTCTCAAGCGACGGGATTGCAGGACTGGGGACAACCACTGGTATAAACTATGAACAACCACTAATCTAATCTATTAGAAGAAGAAAAAAGAAACACAAACTGTAAACAAAAGGTCATGTTTCCTCTAGTTTAAACTCAAAAGTGCTCAAGGCAAGCACAAAAAAAGGACATACAATACAATATGATCCAGGACAATGAAGCAGGTGTTGTTTTTAGGTGTCAGGTATCCTGACCACTGAGCCGTCTCCATAGCCATAGGCTGGTTCTCTTTGTCACATGCACTCATGCCGGTCTGTGAACTTGCCAGGTAATTTATGACCCTGAGGGATGCAAACCAATGTGATTTCCATCAAAAGGTGCAGGCATTATGCTACAACCAACAGGTTGTGATGGTACGCCTCCACACTTTGGCTTTGATTGCATCAGTAGCAGCACTGATCCACACCTCCACTGCTGCAAAACAATAAAGCCATGTGCTTTACTGTCTTTTTAAAAATTAAAACAATTTAAAAGACAAAGTTAAAAACACCATTGTTAAAAATTTTAAACAGATTCCTATTGGCCTACAGTGACATATGGGGTTTTTCAGTCCCATTATTATTTCTGATGGCTACTACTGCAGCCCATCAAAGGAAAATCAATAATATCGATGAGCAAATGCTGGCTGGTAAAAGTAGCCTACTCTGCTGTTTTAGGTGTCAAATAAGACAAAGCTTCAAATAAAGAAATGTGCCGATTGATGGTGACAACTACAACCTTTAAGATCGAGAACACTGAACAACCTATTCAGAGAAAGCACATAAGAGCGGTCAGCTTTGAAGGTGAATCAGCCATCATTAGCAGCGTCGTAAATGAGAACCACAGACTATTCCTCGAGGAGACAATACTACTGTATACGTATGAAGTAAAGTAGCTCAAAAAGGGCGCAGTTAAGTAAAGCAGAAGTGAGTCAAAACAGTGCCTGACTAAATGTAACGCTACTTTGTTACTTTAGTTAGAAGAGCAAATAGAAATCCGTTACAAACCTTTTGAGTCCCATTCAGTGAGCACTTATCACGACAAGAAAAAAATATTTTCTTTCTTTTAACGTCTAACAAATGACAAGTCCTCAAAATAACTTAAATAACTTAAAAACAAAAACAAACTACACTCGTAAATCTACACTCCCGACGGCCCCTGTGATGTAGTTTGCCTCCCTCCTCAGCCGTCTTGTCTGCGTGTGGAAGAAAGTCGTCTGCTTTAGCATCCACAAGTCTGAGTCCGGGACTATACCAACTCTCGGTTAAAAGATGGGGGTCGAAGAATCGGCATTTACGAGAGCAGACGATTTTAAATACTATTTACTGGCAGTTTATGGCCTCGAAACGGCAACGGAAATAGAAAAACCACGAGTTTAAGTAATAAAAGAAACACGTAAATTTACGGCGTAAAACACCATTACCCCTATCTGTAGTTGGTAGGTTCAAAGGCTATTAGACAGTGAGGTATGTGGTAGACGCCCCCTCAGCCTTTCTTTGTCTACCTAGCTATTTTCCTTCTCTTTCTTTGAAATATCTCTGGCCAGTGTAACCCCAAACCAGTTGGACTATAGGGACTGGTGGTTTTATTCCATTTAAACGACAACCTAATTCATTTTAGAAGTAATTAATTTGACTTCTGAGACAAAACACAGACAGATAAGGGATAAGAGATTTGAGGACATGCCAGACAGACAGGCTGGCTGAAGTCAAGGTGGAAGAATTTGGAAAGTAAAGATAAGACTGAAAAGCAAATAAGAAAAAACTAAACTAATACTTTTTAGAGAACTTTGCCCCCCAAAGTTGCAAGGCTTTTCAACACAACATGATACAATTGACATACTCTGTCTTTTATCATGTGTGCAGATTGTGTGTGTGAGCCAGAGAGAGTGACTATTAGAGCAGCTGTGGTTTAGCAGCTATAGATTTGCATTTGCTTCAATGGGAATGCTGGGAGACTGAGTTTGATTACCAATAACCATTGAAAAGTGAACTGAAACGCAGAAATGAATGTTATCCCATTATTAACAGTGTTTGTAGGCAAAAAAGACGAAAGCTTGCAGTAGTTATAATACTCATTTGTTATTGTTGGTAATGCCACACAGTGATTTTCCTTGTCATAGTAGCTGTTATTATGCTGTATGAACATAATACTATTTAAGTGACTTCCAGCTGTTCTGGTGAGTTTGGAGTAATGTGGATGTGGATGTGATTCCAGGTCAAGCTCCGAAGTCCCAAATACAGAACAGATCACTTCCTAAATATAGCTAATCATCTCCAGACTACCCTACAGTGTGTGTGTGTGTGTGTGTGTGTGGTTAGACTAACTCAACCCAGAGCATCTGAGGCCGGGATATTTCTGAAAGATGCCCTCTCTCTCTCTCCATACTTTTTGAAACCATGCCCTTTTGACTTGTTTTCAACCCCTTTTACAGTCTATCTCTCCACCCCTCCTACTTCACAATGCCCTTGCCTTGTGTGTGTGGACACACCACAATGTTGTCAATATTTGAATCAGCCAGCTGGGAGATAAATAGGCCTGTCAATATTTAACTTAAAATGGCCAGGCCACACAGGAGACAATGAAAAGGAGAAAAGCGTACACGGAAAGGAGGCACACATGGAAAAGGAAAAGTAAAACAGGGGAGAGCTCTGCAACTGAGACAATCCAGGAAAAGGGCATTTGGAGAAGAAAGAAGAACATACAGACAGACAAGGGATAAACAGATCAAGATACTGGCAGACATGAAACAGACACAGGCATGTGGACAGGGGGAGACAGAAAGATAAGAAAATAAATACATTAGAGTTTGAGAGGCTTGTCTGTTTGTGTGTGTTGTGCAAGTACGTTTTCTGCAGTCTACTGTAACAGAATTTGGTGAGTAGTGTATGCTCTGTAGTTGCTGGAAGCTCTGACTCACTGTAGCAGCTAGCTGTTCCAAACCACTATGACTTAAATCAAACCAGAGGAACACACACATGCACTACATCATGCAGAACACATACACAAACACGTGGAAATTCTCACACATGCATAGGCCTATACATGTCTGTGAAAATACACACACGCACACCTCGTTTTTGTGCAGAACGTCAGCACAACGTTAACTGTGCCCATATGACTCATACATACACTGAAAGGAATGCAAGTTAACCAAACCACAAGCTAACCACTCTCTTTCTGTTACACACACACAGAATAAAATACAAAAAGTGTGCACACTCCATACAATTGAGTCAACTTTCACTTCACTTCTTTTATTGACCAGTAGGTGGCAATATATCAAAACATGTACCCGTGTGCCTGTTGTGTGCAAGCAAGTGATCAGAATCAGAACCAGATTTATTGCCAAGTAAGTTTACACATACAAGGAATTTGTTTTGGTGCATGGGTGCCAACAAGAGCAGATATATACAGAAACAATTAAATAAAACCACTAAATAGAAAATTTACAATAATAAAAAAAAGAAGAGCTGTGCAATGTAAATACAATATGAACTGAGGATGTGTGAAGTTCAGATTGTAATAGACAATAGATAAAGTTAATATAACGTGTAGATGTAGATAATGTGCATTACATGGGCCTTTTCTGAAAGCAAACTGAGCTATACTGTGTATGTGTGTGTGTGTGTGTGTGTGTGTGTGTGTGTGTGTGTTTATCTTACCCTGTGTGAGTGGTGTGGGCACAGTGACCAGTACTCCATCCAGACTGCAGAGGTGACCACACGGGTCCAGGGTCACCACCCCTCCTGTGATATAGGTTATGATGAGAAAGCAGGAGTTCAGTCCAAAGTATTCACTATGAAAATGTTGAACTGCAAAATGATCCACCATCACTTACTGAAAGGTATGTCCCTGTTGAAATATGACTCCTAACTACAGCTGCCAATTTACCATGCTATTTCTATCTTCACTACAAGGCTTTGGATTGAATGCTTTCCGTAATAATTATACACGGCAAAAACAATGTCAAGAGTGTAAACAATCACCCTGCTTCTCCCTATCCCTTCATTGATGGTTTTCTTTCATTCACACAACACACTCATAATGGGCTGAGAGATATTCTTCTTACAGTAATTGTTCACTTAATCCCATGTTTATCTTATTTCTACTTTTGCCAGGATAATATGGTACTTCTAACTGATTCTGTTGATGTAACAATCCTATAATAATGGTATTTATAAGATCATGTCTTTATGAGTCTGACAAAATGTTTTCCAATATTGTTATCTCTGACAGAATTGTTTTCAGTAGATTAAGTCACTTTTAACAAAATATTTAATGTAATACATTAAAATAAGATTAAAAGCCTTGTTGGTTAAAGGAGTCACTGGCCCTCACACACTTAAAGAATTAAACAATGTAACCTGGTTAGCAATTCTAGTTCACACTTGCCAATTCTTCAAAGATAACAGAATAGTGTTAATTCAGAGGCTTGTTATGAATTCATTTAGCAGAAACTGAACTGACATCAACCTTCATTGAAGATGAGACAGTGCTCTGCCTCAATGCCGGCCCCCTGGATGGTGATATCTTGAGGGATTGGAGCATCTTCTCGGCCTATGCGGGTCACCCCTGGAACATCAAGTAATGTGATCATTAGTAGAATAAATAATAAATACTGTAATAATAATAAATACAGAAAATAGATAATTATCATTAGGCTTGACAGTGTGTCAGCCACTGTGTAGATCTGCATGTCTGTGGAAACCTGATTACTGATATATGCATAAATCCATCTGTGGTCTGCACTTTAAAGGGCATTATGAATATTAACTGGTTAGTCTTTCTCAGTAGACATATTTTGGTGGAAAATAGACCCTCAGTTCTCCTAAAATGGCTTGTTCACATTGTTGGCATTCCTCATTGAAATGAAAGGGCACGCCAAGCTGGGATATTGTGAAAGTGTGTGGCAATGCTGTATTAGTTTCGCAAAGATAAATTATAATGTAAAATATGAAATGCCACAATGTTGACTTTACCAATACAATCTGTAAAAATCCAGCTCAGCCCAAAGGCTTACCATCTAATGCCATAAATTGTGTAACACTGTAAACATAAAATCACACTTAACCTTAAAGGAGAAATCAACCAGTTTATTTGCATTAGTGTGGTCATACGTATAGCTTATTACAGTTATTAATTTGTCCCTCTGACTGCAGCTTCATTTAAAAACGTAATAAAAGCTAGTAACATTGTTCACCACACTGTTCACATGGCTGAGAGGAGGCAAACAAAAAGTGTCTTTCTGCATTAGCAACATAATAAAAGCTTTGTGATCCACACAAGATGTTAACTCTGCCAGTTTATGTGAGAGTCACCAGTGTTATCCTACTAAGGATGGATACTCACTTACTTGTAATGCTTTAATTGTGATGTCAGTTTGTATTAGTATTCAATCCACTATCTGCAGGCTATTGCATTATAATGTTGTACAAGCATGTCTCTCACGTATCATGCTGTAGATCTCTCTATCTTTGCTCACGTCTCTTCCCTGTCATATGTTTGGCCAACTTACTGGAATACTAATAAAACTATGGCACCTGTGGCTTGCTGATCTGATGAATGCATCCGTGTGTGTGTGTGTGTGTGTGTGTGTGTGTGTGTGTGTGCATATAGAGTGAGGGAGATGGAATGCAAGACACCTGTGGATGGGTGATGACAGAGAAACTATATATAACTATAAATACACTGCTATTATGTCACCATAATTATCCTGTGTATGTATATATGTGTGTGTTTGTCTGTGTGTGTGTGTGCGTGTATGCACACAGCATCATGTGTGCCAATATTTGCAGGATGCAAAAAACAGCTTCAACTGATTTGAATTCGGCTTCTTGAGGAGCAGTGAGGATTTCAGTCTTTCACTTTAATAGAGTGGGTGCTTTCTCTCTGTTCCAGTACACGCAGTCAAGATACCATGAGTCATATCTGTTTTATAGCTGTTTGGGGTGCAGTCTGTTTTTGTATGGTTAAGTGTGGGCTCATTTGCATCCTATGACAATAAAAACAAATAACCAGGCATGTGGATGTAGTAACTTGTGTAAATATGCATTTTCAGTCCAAAGGAGCCCTGTGGGAGGAAGCAGTGTTCGCTCCTTGTCTTGACTTTATTGCGACCCAGCATAGAGTATCACTTTCCCCTATATCACAATCCCCCACCTCTCCAGTAACCATGAAAATGAAGTGATGGGTGGGCGGGGAGAGGGTAGACTGAGGGAAGAAGTAGAGCGGGGAAAAGCAGGGAAACGAAGCAATGAGGGAGGGATGAGGAGGGAAGGGGAAAGTAAGTAAGTAAAGGTCGGGAAAGAGAAATGGTTACCTAATGATCCGGTAATCCTGATCCACGGAGTATATGTTTATGTTCTGTATGTGTGTGTCTGTGTGCGTGTGTGTGTGTGTGTGTGTGTGTCGTACCTTCTTTCAGTGGCAGCAGAGTGATTGCCACACTCAGCCTTCCACTGCCCAGGCTCACCAGATGAGGCGTGGCTGTCTGCACCTTCAGCCCCTTCCCTGTGTCAATCAGGTCCAGAGGCGGAGACTACACGTATCAGTCAGAGTGGAAAGGTCACTATTTAGTTATTATTAGTACATTCTTCATTCTTGTAAGTCAATGAGGAAAAACACGAACCTCCATGAAATGTAACCATTAATTATGTTATACTGATTTAGCCCTTAACCTTTAAATAAAAGCTTTTGAAATACTCTACCATAATAATGTGTGTGTGTGTGTGTGTGTGTGTGTGTGTGTGTGTATTCTCTCACCTTTGGTTCAACTGGAGACATCTGATCTGACTCTGGTTGGAACATCATCTCAGAGTCCTGCAGTAAATATGGAGAGAAGGGAAAATCAGCTCAGACCACACATATAATTATTATTTGTTTATGATTGTTTTTAACGTTCTGTTTTGACTCATGTTTTTCTAGTCAAATGTGTGTTATTGTGTTACAGTATCTTAAATTATTTTATATGTATACAGGTTTCCTTTAAATATGAGATCTTAATCTCGATTTGCATGATTAAATAAAGATTATATAGATAAACACACACAAACTGCCTATGCTGAACACAAGTACACAAACGTCATACACATCTGCACAAATTATTTTGCCCATACGTAGTTACAATCAAACACACACACACACACACACAAAAAGAAAAAAACAACTGTGAACTGCCTGCCCAGCTGCTGCCACATGAGAGGAGCTCTCCGTGTGAAAGTCTTCCAAGGGGAAAATACCACTTAGGAAGAAAGCGCACATGCACACACACACACACACACACACACAAGCTGGTTTGCAATTGGAAGAACTGGTAGAAATGTTCCATGAAAACAGAGTTCCCACGACTTGTTGGTTCTGGTCTGCCAGATGCTTTGAATGT
The DNA here is from genome assembly GCA_036024295.1 of Nannoperca obscura. Taxonomy (NCBI): domain Eukaryota; kingdom Metazoa; phylum Chordata; class Actinopteri; order Centrarchiformes; family Percichthyidae; genus Nannoperca; species Nannoperca obscura. The sequence goes on from JAVQJL010034436.1 coordinate 8,877, forward strand.
GTGTGTGTGTGTTTCAGCCAACAAGCAGCAGAGCCAAATGATAGTGAAGTCCATCAGTTGACCTGTATGTCCAACAATCATTTTGGTAGCCCCATGACCTCTTCTCTAGTGCCATCGTAGGGCCAAAATTATTATTCTTGCTTATTATTATTCATGCACAAAAAAAATATCATAATCTAACACACACATGTGACTGATCATAATATAAAGGGCAGATTATGGTGATCACATTCATGCTCTCAAGGAAACAAACCCTTTTGATTTTATATATATCATATATTATATATATATATATATTATAATATACTGTTTTGTCCAACACATGGAGGGCTGTGATAAACATGAGCATGATGGCAAATTTAATTGGCTATGCCATTTTATCCAAGATAAAGAAAATAATCGAGTCACTGTGTTTTAACGGTAGGTGTAAATAAGAAGCCGTAAGAAAACTTTGAAATAGCAGGGCATGATAAGACTGGTATAAAAGTAAAAGAATAATAAATAAAAAGGAATGACAGAGCAACATAACAATAGCAAAATGTATGTGTTTGAGTAAACACACTCAGATCCAGTGCCAAGGACAACCCCTGCAGCACCCTACAACTCAATAAAGGAAAACCAGCTGAGCTTCTATTTGTGTGTGTACGCACACAAACATGCACACACACCCACATGGATGAGTGAAACGCTTCTCACCAAAGCAGAGATGATTACAGCACATGGGAAAACACCTCAGTCACATCTCATTTTCCACCTTCTGTCATCTCCTTCCTGTCTTCTCTTCTCTCTCCTTGATATACTCCCCTTCCTCCATGTTATCTTGTGATAATATACATTATCCACCTCACACGGTTTTAACATGAGTATCTTGTTTTTCAATACTTCTTTCCTTTCACTAAAGTGCACTCTTCTATTTCTTCAACTCCCCAACTGTCTTCTCTTCTTTTCTCTCTTCCTCATGTCTTGCCTCCATTTTTACTTTCAATGGTCCATCCTCCCATCCTTTTTAATCTCTCTCTCCTCTCTTGTCCTTTCTTTTCTCCAATCACCAAGCAGAGGAAAGAGTCAGCTTCATACCACTTCCTCTAATTCAGCACCCGCTTCCTTTCTGAGGTCACTTCCTTTGTGGCTTTGACACTGTTATTGCCTTTTAACACACTTACACACACACACACACACACACACACACATGCACACACAATCTTTGCAATTCAGCCACTCTTAACCCTTAAAGAAACCCCTATGCACACACCAACATCCAAATAAAGTCACAGCCTCAGCTCTTTTTATTATCACAAAGATATGAGGCCCCACATTCCACTTATTTGTAGACAATGCAAACACAGTGTATGATGGCAACATCAGCTGCACATATGCAGAGGTCCTAGAGAGACCAGATGATATTCTCTCTTCTGTTTTTACTTTCTCATCCTGCTTCCTTCCTGTATGTCCCTTATCTATGTATCTCTGTTATTCCTGTTACCCCCCCCCCCCCATAGCCCCCCTTCTTCTTCTTTCACCAGGTGAGCTCCAGTCGGGGCAGGTCAAGACAAGTCTTTCGCCTTGTTATGCTCTAGTTTAAGCAGAGCAGTGATGTGTGTCAACCCCGACTTCTAGATTTTCAGATTTCAGCTCTGGTGTCCTGAGGGGTCTCCACAATCTCCAATCACCAAACCTGATGCTATCAGGGCCTCTGGACTAGAGAGCTCAAATATGAGATTACTGGATAATCTAGGTATTTGCAGGTTTTGATAAACTTGTAAAAACACAAATAGTATGATATACGTGTGAAGACAATTTAAATACAATGTCTTAATACCGACAATGGATGAAATGACTGTATAATATGAAAGGGATCACTTGTTGAAGTAAACCCACAGAGAATCATCACTCGACTGTACTGTTCTGTGTAAGAATACTTTGTTAGTTTCATTTTCTCATTTCTGAGTTAATGCTATTGTTGCAATTGATTGCATGGAGGGTAAGAACTAATGCTAGACAACTGATATCCTTAACCAACAACTGTAACCATTACTCAGATATCACACAATTCAATTTTAATGACAGAATTCTACAAAACACACGCCAACTGTTGACATTTACACTGTTTCCAGTTGTAACTTTTTTCAATTTTGTACTCAATCAAACTAAATACAGAAACAGATACAACTCTTTACTTAATGGTAAAACATTCTCTAGTGCTCTAGTGTCAGGACAATTACAGTCAGAATGCAATCTAGGAAAATATGCATTCTGGGAAATATAGTTAAACAATGAATAACATATGAGGCAGGAAAGTAAACTTAAACATTTGATCACAAACTTCCTCACAAGCTCCCGGAATGTAATGATATAATAAACTGGAAATGATTTCAAAGCTAAAAATGTCCTTTTATAGCAAAGTTAACCAGTGGGAAAACATCGTAAATGTGCAGCCCTGACCTACTTTTAATGCTAACTTTAATCCTAAATCTGGTCTACAACTGAACTAACCCTTTAAATAATTGAAATCAGATAAAACAACCTCATAAATGCACAATGTTTTTAAAATCACAAGAACATAAATACATAAGGTGCATGCACACACAATCAGTCTTTGATCCCATCTGTAGAACAGCTGAGTCTCCTCAAAATGCTCAGTTTGCCCTGCATCTGGAGACAGTGATGGAGACAGGGAGAAGGATGGAGAAATATGGGGTGAGGGAAAAGATAGAGAGTGATGGAAGATAGAGAGAGGACTTATAAAACCAGAAGGAATGATCTAACATTCTCTGACTGTTTCATCTCATCCTTTTATTTTATTCATACTTTTTCTTCCTTTCATCCCTCTGTCAAATCCCTGCTCTTTTTCTTTTTCCTCTACATCTGTTTTGTCTTTCTCTCTGTTTCAGTTACCTTCTGCATTATTGTTGCTATCTGTTCATTGTTGAAGTCCACATTCTCATAAACACATCTCAGGACAAAATCCAATTGGTGTTAATGCCACTGAGTTGGAACAGATTGTTAATGCACTAGTTGGAATGGTTAAGTCTCTTGCATGTGTGTGTTTGTGTGTGTGTTGCTTTTTTATAACAAAAATCAAAAGCAGCTCATGAATGTGGAAAATTCAATTTTCTTCACTTCTACACACACTATTTTATTGTTAGCTCTTGGGTAAAAGCTTCAATATAGTATTTCTTTTCAGATAAAAATAAAAATAGACATCTGTGCATTCCAAACCCTCTCATTTACAATGCTTAAAATAATGTTCTAAAGATATTGTTGGTATTCTGGAGTTGTGAGCTGAGTTTGGCTATTAGGATAATGATACCAACTTCAACAACGTCAGAAAGCAGAAAGCACAGAAGAGTACGATATGCTACAGTTTTAAATGTTTTAAATGTTGGACCTTACGCTGGCTTTATGATAAGGGGGTGTTTCAAGGCAGGTTATGGGCTAAACCAACTAATGGAGAGATGAGGGTGTGGATAATGCTACATTTATCTGCAATCAAGGTGACTGTTAAGATGGCTGTAGACCTGCTACAGAAAAAAACGTACACAAAAGATACTTTTAGAAAAACAGATCAGCATCCCGTGACTTCCGGGAGGAGTGTGCAGATATACTCATTGGTATGCTCAACTTCTTTGCACAGGCTTTGCAATACTACCAGACTTGTACATGTACGAGAATTGTTACATATGTCTGAATATGTTAGATTGCAGACACAAAAAGCCACATGTAGAAAAGTTATTTCCAGTTCTGGTTGCACCATTTTCCATGTATATGCAACATGGCCTACTCCTAAAGAAATAACTCCATGGGTGTTGCACAATTAAACCTTTTCCAAAATCCTGGTTGTGGAAATGTTTTCCATATTTTTGTTTTTGGAAACAAGTGTGATGCAGTATGAAATATGGGGTTATAGAGTTTAAATTAAATGAATGTGTTTAATACATGTGCATTGTATAGTGTTCATGTGCATATTTGGGTGTCCGTGCTGTGTCTTTGCCTGTTTCTCTGCTTCGCCTAGTTGCACTCCTCTCTCTGTCTTTATCTCTCTCTTTCTCCATCACTCTGTCTCTCACTAACATCCCCTCCCTTTACATTCCAGCATTACCCTCTCCTCCTCCCACCTGACAAAGCCCGCATTGTATCACAGATGCTGTTTAATATGGAGTCCCTCTCTCTCTGTGGCCCTCATATAGAGTAACTCACAGGGCTAAACGGGGTTATGTTCCTCCCTTCTCTTCACTACACTCCATGTTTTTTGCGCAATACTGTATTCAACAAAACCTTTATTAGTTTAATGTACACCTTACACATGCATACACACCATATACATCAATATACCCACACACACATGCATGTAGACTATCCTATCTGACATAAAATACTGTTTTTCTCTGTTACTGGTCCATACAAGAAACTTAAATTGACTTCATCATGTGTGGGTCCATGTGTTTGTCTCTTTGATTGTGTGTGTGTGTGTGTGTGTGTGTGTGTGTGTGTTGGGGAAAACTCAGCAACCTTATTAACACAGCATGACCTTGAACCCCTGCTAAAACACAACAAACATCCACCTTCATTGTTCAACTCGAACTTTCTCACACTTTTTTTTTTATTTACCGAAATGCAAGATCCTCACAGGAAAGAAAGTCCATTGTTATTGCAGCTGACTCAAAGTTGAAGTAAATCTAACTTGAATATCTATCCAGGGTGTGTGTGACTTCGGAAAAGCCCAGATTACCTTCACGGCCATATGCAGGGGATCAACTGATGTTTGGGTTTCTGAGGGTCCGGATATGACAGGGAGACAAGGTAGGGACAGTGAAATAGTAGAGGGACATATAACCCACATTAGTAATAAAGTTCATGGGGTGAAATGAACTGTGACTGCTGGATAGAAAAGAAAAGAGGAAGGCAGAAAGATGGACTTTGAGATAACAAGACAAACAAACTTGAATGTGTGTGGTGGAGACCGGGGAATAAAAGAAAAGAAAATGCAAAATAAAACATAGACTAAAGAATCCAGAGATGAAGGAAAAGAGATTAAAAAAAGGTTTCCCCATGTTGCACCACTGGCCTACAAACAAAATGTGATCCTTTACTCACTGATGACAATGCAATTTACCTTACATCAACACTACAGACAGTGCCTCTATGCACTCAATGCAAACTTTCTTTCTTTTACCTTTTTTGAATGACTATAAACACACAAACAGTGCTTAATAGGAAGGAATGCTGAAATGGATATCTTGACACAGTCGAGTAGAAATATTATTCACTTCTGCACAGTGGAAACAATGATCCTTTTAAGTGTTGTACTGTATCAGGTTTCTATGTGCACATATATCATAATGTTCTTGGTCTGGTATGAGTCTAGTTGTTGATAACAGTTTTGGTATGTTAAGTCCTCGTGACAGAACAGTTGTATCCTCCTGGTTTCGACATTATATTCAGAGCCAACATGACAGGCATAATGGTTTTAACATTCACTTAGAAATCTGATTGGCAGCATTGCTGTTATTAAAATCCATATACAGGGATTAAAACTTGTAGCAAGATTGAATTTGTATGCAATCTCTGATGTAATACTCCCTATGTTGAGGTTTCACCATTCTAAAGATACTGGGTGAAACACTGTGGTTGGACTGACCAACTTAATAATTACACTAAGATCCAGTACCCTAATTTGCAGCATACAACTGACCAACTCCACATGTATGTTATTTCCACAATCAAATCAAAGGCAATAAGAATTTCCAAGTTATGTCACATGATTGGCTGCATTAGTGGGGAAGCAACATGTTGTGCTTCAGTGAACTCATAGGAACTAGAGTAGATTCATCCTCTGAGTCATGGAATAACTGAGGTGTACCCACTTGTGCCATGAACTGATCCGGTTATGTCAAACTTATTCTCTAGGTTTGTTTGTGTCACATGTGGGATGAGGCTTGCTATTATTCATACAACAACATATAATATACATTACATTCATAATCAATTATGCCCTGATTTGTTCTCTTATATGCCTTATAATATCCCTGTGGTACTTTTTTAAATAGAGGGCAGTGATATAACATATATTAAATAATATAATATAATTTAAAAATATATAATATTCCAATATTCCATGTGTGTTTATCTTAAGTGGAATCCCTTTAAATAATGTTCTGTTTCTATAAAGGGGAGTTTTAATCAGTAGCGAAAACAACAAAGCTTTCCCTGTAGTTCATTTGCTGAGAACACAATCTGGAATTAAAGTGGGATAAGATTTAGTTTATCGATGAATAGCTCACTTAAGAAATGAACACTGTAAAGAATTCTCTGGGCTGTGGATTTAACATTAACGGCTGTTGAGGCACCATCAGAATTTAAATGCACCTGAGAAAAACACACTTTTTGATCATAAAATGCGAATTAGCGATGTTCCCCATGTACATGCGCGCTTACCATTATTGAAGCGGGATTGGCCACTTGAGTCATCGCGCAGAAAAGGACGCTGTTACGCAGCAGCTCCAAGATCCAGATTTTGTCGCCTGACAAAACACTCGAAAAATAACCTGTCACTTCTCCCTCTGTTTGCGATTACAGCCTGTTTCTTGACAGCGAATACATTCCATGTGCAGCATGGGCGACCTGTGGACGTCTAGGGAAGACTTCTACTCCTCTGTCACATTCACACATACAAGAACACACAAACGTAAAAAGCCGGCGGACTCGGCCAATTGCGACGTGTGGTGGAATGCAACAACAGCTGGAAGTGGAGCAGGAGAGGGAACAAGAGGAGGGAGTCTCTCTCTCTCTCTCATTCTTACTCTCTCAAACACACACACACACACACACACACACACACACACACAGCATAATGTGCAGGTGTTAACAGACCACCTACACTTGACCTCTCACTGGCTCTTCCACAGTCTCACATATGTGTATTTAGGTTTTTTAGTTTTTGAATTGTACCTTTTTTTAATTAGTATTATCCTTCCTCTTATTATTATTATTATTATATTATTATTGTTGTTATTATTATTATTTTAATATCATAATTACCTGATGCTTTGCCAATTTTGTCATTGTTACATTCATGCCAATAAAGCACATTTAATTGAATTGAGAGAGAGAGAGAGAGAGAGAGAGAGAGAGAGAGAGAGAGAGAGAGAGAGAAAGAGAGATTATTTCAGACCTACTTGGCAGCAAAGATAAGAAGCATGTTCAGCTAATGATATTACAACAGGAATGCAGTCTAGTCTCCCCAACTCAGTCCTAATGCTGTAGATGTTGAATGATTAAGTCTACAGAAAAAGATCCGGACAGCTGCACAAACAAACTTGGACAACTCTGGTCTGTCTAATGCTGCTCATGGGGAACTGTGGGTATCTGTAAGCAGTGACAGGCCACACTTTGGATAAGTTATGTGCACCATCTGAAAAATTTCAGCTTCATGTACAGTCATGCATCAGTCTGAAAACATCATGGAGGCAGGAGTAGATGCCAGCAGCTCTGTATCAGAGGTAGGTACATTTGGCAGAGCTTTATGTGTTTACATTTCATAACAGAGGTTACATAAAACAACAACACGCATTATGCAAAACTATAATTCAACCAAAGTCATGCAGAGCTTTGTTCAGGCAACGCACACGGACCACAACTGAAGCGTAGCGCATGGGTTTGTTCTTATGGCTGGAAAATGACAAATGTAGTCTCGAAAATGGTCCTCTGAGGTCAAGGAGAGTTTGCACACACACACACACACACACACAAGCACATGCACACACATGCATATCCATGGCACCAGTATTATCTTATCTCTCAGGCACCGCAAGGATCTCTTTGTGGATAAACAGGAAGTGAGCCTGTGCACCCAGCCCTGCTCTACTTTTTGCACTGCTCCTCAGCTCTCCATGACCGCCGGTATGTGTAGATATCTCCTGGCCAAGAGAGAGCCACAAAAGGTTTTGAACCCAAGGAATGACACATATCAGGACCACGTGTATCCCTGAAAGTGTGAATTGTCATAATTATATAAAGTCAGAAACCCAACTGTCTGTACAGCGGGAAGTAACTGAGTGCATTTACACAAGTCCTATAGTAACGTACAGTTCTGATGTACTTTTACTTTACTTTCACTTCTTAAACTCCACTAAATCTCAGAGGGAAAAACTTAAATGTAATTACAATGAAAGTGGCCATTGTGTTTCAAGTACTTTTACTTTAGATCATTTAAGTACTTTGTGTTGCTAATATTGGAATGCAGGACTTTTCCTTGTAAGAAAGAACATAGTTTTTACGGTGTGATATTGCTACTTTGACTTAAGTAAAAGATCTAAATACTTCTTCCACCACTCGGCCAGACCCATAGAGGGATAGGTTTGAATGCTATTCATTATGACACATTCGTTTTTGTCATTACTGTCAGCCAATGCAACAGACAGGTCCTCATATAAGAAAAATTTGGAATCTGATTCCGTATTGCAACATCTCAAGGGGCTTTTTGACCATTTTAGGTCTCGACTCAACATTTACAGATGCATCTTTAGAACCAAGCATTACCAAAGGGACAGCTAAATGTTATCAAGATAATCCTTGCTGAAAACAGTCTTGCAGTTCCTTTGAACTTTTGTTCTTGTCGAGTTTTTCCAGAAGCTGTAAGCTATTATGCCTCCATGGTTGCTGGTAAGCACGAGAGCTGCTAAGCTTTCCCAATGACATCATCCCAGGGCCAGTGAGTTTGAGAGAGCCACAGAATGTTTGACAGCATTCCCGAGGGAATTCCACAATTCCCATGTGATCCCAGGAGGCTGAACAGGAACTCTGGAGGTGTTTGCAGAGGGAGGCCTTCTGGTGATACGAGACCCTGCAGAGAGAGACGCAATTTCATTCAGAAATCAATCCTTTTACTTTTACTTTTAGTTTCTTACAAATGCCTTTTATGCTCAATGCTTATGCTTTGAATTGGTTTATTTTTTCCAGTCTACTTTCACAAAAAAGTCTATGAAACAGTATCTGAACCACTTAACTCCAATGCACAGCTCATTCACTCTCGGGGGAATCCCCGGTATCATCAGTGATGTCGGGCTTTGAGGATTTGGGAGGATAAAACTATTCTACCCACATGCTTTTAGTAACACCATAATGACATAATTGGATGATGCTGACACGCTGCTTGTGGCTTAAAGGTAAGCGAGGTGCATTCCGTGCTTCTTCACCTTTTGTCAAGTCTTTTTCTTTCTTTACTCACTCCCCATCCTGTCAAAGGCAGTGTAGTCATGAGATACAGTGTCATTTGTTTTTACAGCTGTTTCAATACCATCGTAACCATGGTCTAATAGAGAACACTAACATATCTGTGTATAATGGATGTTACTGACCTGGTTCGACTTTGGTCACTGACATCACCTAACATGGATGTAGCTGGATGGGTTGATGATCTCAAACTCGGTTTACTCAGCTCCCCACATCCATCAGAGAAACAACCTGTTTGGCCACTTTCAAGAAAAGACTAAAGACTCATTTGTTCCGGGAATACAACAGCACTTAAATGACACATTGTTTCTATAAAGTATAAAGTATAGCATTTTGTACGTTATTATAGTGGAATTGTATTTTAGTTTGAATGTATTGTATTTGATAATGTACAAAGATAATCTGCTCTTTTCGATTCTGCCAGTGGCAGCGATGTACTTACTTATAGCACTTGTGATTCATCACCAGCCCTTACAGGTTTAATGAGACATCTTGTTGTTTTCAATCATGGTTCTATGCACTTTATGTAAAACTCTTATTTGGAAGTCGCTTTGGATAAAAGCGTCTGCTAAATGCCGAAATGTAATGTAATGTACTCAGCAGTGTATTTGCAGAATAGTGTTTTACCACTTTTTTTAGACGGACATAAATGGCTTTCTAAAAATAGTTGCACATCTTTATCTGGCACAAACACCCCATGCAACCAAAGCACAAGTGTGACGATATTACTGCCACTGAAATGGCTGTGATGAAGCCGAGTGAAGTCTGCCTCTGACTTATGTGGCAAAATGTTCCCACTGGACTGTTTGCATGAGGAGAAGAGACTGACATGTTGCGGAGAGGAGAAAAATGACATGTGACGGGACGTGTGTCAATGTTTGCACCATTGTTGGACAGAGTGTTTGTAGAATAACATATAAATAAAAATGTTTTATTACTTTAGGACTCTTTAACAATAACATTAACATCTGGAAGACCATGATTGAGTCCTTCTCCTTTGAAACCTGGGAAGCCAACGGGGATACAGACGAGTGAGAGAGAGAGAGAGAGAGAGAGAGAGAGAGAGAGAGAGAGAGAGAGAGAGAGAGAGAGAGAGAGAGAGAGAGAGAGAGAGAGAGAGAGAG
>JAVQJL010034438.1:0-32895 GCA_036024295.1 Nannoperca obscura
GCATCCTAAATCGCGTGAATCATTGGCGGAGCAGTCAGTCAATCCCACCAACCCGGCAAATACGACATGTGATTGGACCGTACGTTGGCAGAGAGCAACAATAGGTTAAGAGCAACATGCTCCCACCTCCTTTTTTTTTCGAAGACAGAGTTTCGGAGTTTCAAACCTGAGCTGCGTAAAAACACTGCCAGAAATCACATGACTCGCAGACTCGCAGCTTTGAGGGCGAATCTCTGAAAAGTGGGTGTGAAATTTGGGTGACATTTTTTTCAGACATTCAAAACTTATTTTCGACCTTGCAAAACTTTTTTTTGCAGTTTTGAATCCTGGCAGCGATCTGATCCCATAGTGTGGGCCTTTCAACAGCACAAGTGATTACAACGGCTTTTGGCACTTACACTTCAAACCCTTTCAGTGCTTCAACTTCTACAGAAACTGGTTTAAGAGCTTCAACTTAAACTGCAACTCCCATTCAACATCTCAGTTGCAAACAATTAATATTTGAAGGAAATTTGAAGGGTTTTTGTAATCAAAGATGTGAGCTGAACTGAATAAACAGGCATTATTAGAACATTTGTCTATGTGTTTTGATTTGATGGCCAAAAACCTGCACAGTCGATGCGTATGTATCTGATCCTGACCACAGAGATATCAATGAAGGACACTGATTGTAATGTAATAGCACATTGAGCCCAGAAGAGGTCGACTTCAGCACAAGACATGAGTTCAGGGTCACTCCCTTTCAGCCGTTGAGCCAGCTGTGAGCCGTCAACAACGTTGTCAGTAAACACACTTACAAAGTAGCTGCCTTCTACTTTGACCATTATTGCCTGGGCTCAGAATTAAACCAACTGAGCCTAATGTAGTCGGAACCTCTGAGCATGGTTTATGTATTTCGAAAATACCATACTAACCAATAAAAACGAATGAAACGACGATTTAAGATTTGAACAATATTAAGATTAGTTGTTTTTTTAAGTTTTTTACAGGAAACACTTGGATGGATGCGATTGTATTATTAGGCATAATTTTGATATTTCACTAGGCCTATAATTATTACAACTATTATTTTTATTATTAGACTATTTAACGTTGACTGTTTATTTATCTGTAAAATGTATTTGAGTGGTTTATTAATTATTATTATTATCTATAGTTGTGTTGTTCCTTACATTTGACTTTATGTGAGAAGGCTTTTAATTTAATATAAACCAGTCACGTCTTGGACGGCTATATCGGTCCGACACTACCTTTCCGGTTTCTCTCCGCGGTGCAGGTCACTCCCTCTGTACTGTCAGAAGCTCCCTACGCGGTTCAAACTTGCAGTCGCACTGAAATAGTTCCTACCGTGTTTCTTTCCAGGTTTTTAAGTGACAAGCTGTTTTTAGTAATGTGTTAAACTCTGTGGTGCGGCTGGCGGCTCAACACCGGGAGGAATTACCGTGTTTTCTTCGCTGTTATAAAAAAAAAAACAGCGGTTGGAAATGTCTAGCTGAGGATTGGAGATCCTGAAAACCACAGGGCCTGTTTTTGTAATGATTGATCAATGCTTCGACAATGGCGTTAAAGGTAAGTCTGGCAACTTTTCTAGACTGTTTTACCGTCAACCCGGGCGAAATGTTTCCTTCAATTATTCCTGACAGTTGTTTTTAACGAAAATGCGGGCTGCAGACTTGTAAGTAGCTCAGACAGTTAGTTTCTCGCTTTAGGTCTACAGTGAACACTTCACTCGATAAGCTACATGTTAAGTGTCCAAAACATTTCAATACTCTAGTTTAAAAGCGCGTAATGGACGCTTACAACACATCCGTTTGCTGTAAATGTGAAACGAATGTTTTTGCTGTAGCCTACATGGAAAATGTGTCTCATTAAGAAAGTGTCTTGTGACATTTTACTACCTTTCCAGTGCGGGTCATTTCTACCTCCGCGGAATGCTGGGAAATGTAGTCTTTGTCGTTGGTTAATTCAGCACATTGTGTGTGATTATTGTTAATCTAAATCAGAGACTACAGTGTATAATAGTCATTAATACTGGTGGTTTTTGGTATTATTAATACTATCATTTAAGCTACTGTTAGTATTAAGAGTATAAGCAGCTTATGGGTATTTCTATTACAATAACAGGAAACAGGTCTGTGGGTCTGACAAATTTTGTATTTTCAGTTGTATTTGTGTTTGTGACTTTGTGTGTTTGATGTTACTTCTCCTCCTCAGTCATTCTATGAATATGCAAATATTGTTCAAGATGTATCCTACTTAACTGAAAACTGCATTCTCAGTATATGTGCGCTGGAGGCTTCCACATCACACTACAGCAGATTACTGTCAAACAAACAAAAATAAACACCTTCTAGTGACAAACTATTGAAGGTTAAACATCCAAGTGAAGTAACAATCACTAAAACACCGTTTTGATTGGAGGGGTACTTTTAAATACAAATAACATCTCTGAAAATCACATCATGCAATCAAGTTAGTACGGTCCAGATCGCCTTTGGCCCGAAACAGAAACAATGTGCTACTTTCACTAAATAAAAAGTAATAACTGAGCCAGCAGAACTGAGGCTGTGGCCAGAAACATTCACAAGACGTTCTCTTATATAGTTCCTGTTTAAAAACATTAGCCAGCTTTCTTGCCTCCAGGAAGGCGGCAGGCCAGCACTGAAATAGATCTCTGTTCAGGGAAGAGCAAACAGCCTTGCATTCCATCTCATTGGTTAATGAACAAGTTAGTAAGATAGGCAAGCTGCTGTGAATTCGATACTGTCTTGATAACGCATTGTATCCTGCTTTAGCTGCGTTATCCAATAATTTGAATAGTCAAACTGAGGAAAACAAATAATTGGGTAGGCCTGAAACTCAGCTATGAAGTTATATTTAGACCTGTTTTTGTTACATGTATTTGTTTGTTTGTGTGTGCGTCTCCGTGGACAGGGGGAAAAGGCAGTTTTAGTAGATGTGGGTCAGTATGAGCAGAACTGCACCAGGTAACGTGGTGGTTCTGTTTTTGGTTGATACAGGAGTCTAGTTAAGAGTCCGCCTAAAATGCCCAGAATAACTAGTTTAACCTGTCTTAATATGTCCTGTTTCCATTTAAGAGCTGCAATACTGATGGTGCTTTTGGGTGTGTTGCTATATCATGTAAGCATGGGCAAGTATATGTCCATGTGTTGCTTTCATAAAAGAGTATCAAACATGCAGTAAGTCTCGTGTGTTTGTTTTTGATTGTCTTCAGGCACAAGTTTTATATGACTTCACTGCTGAAGCTGGAAACAACGAGTTGACGGTGAGAGAAGGCGAGACAGTCACCATCACCAACCAGGTAAATTTATACCAGCACTCCCCACAGACACTGGGGAAGAGGAAGATGGTTAAATTTAAGTTTAACTTTTTATTTATTTTTTCGGTAAGTAACTTTTTTTCTTACATTTTTTTTTATGGGTATTTTCTGACAACAATTCTAGTATTAGTTAACTATAGCTTATCCTCAAATTTAAATGTTCACGTGACTCTTCTGTAACATTGCTATTGAAAGCCAACAGTCCCATAAAGGCCCAACTCACATGATCTCAGGTTGTCTATAAACGCTGAGTGTCACAAACACAAACAGAGGAAGGAAGGACAAAAGGGGGGAAAAAGATTGGCAGCAAACATGATGTCATTACAGCAAGTCGCCAACAGTTCAAAGGTCACTCACTGTGTGCTGACCCACATAGTTTAAGCCAATGAGGACCTACTATATAAGGAAAACAGAATCATTTTGTTGCGGAGGAATTTGTCCTGTGAGCTTTCAGCGTGTTTACAGATACTTGGGTAACCTGGTTATTGTCAGCTTTTTATTAGCATCAAAGGAAATGTCATTACTCATAGCAATGCACCCTTGCATTAAAATTAATTAAATTAGTGTGACTTAAACTGAAATAAGTAGATACATGTATTTAAGTTGGTTTCCATGGATGACTAATTGTCTGTGCGCAAAGGAACAAAGCAGGCATTGCTCTCGCATTTTTACTGTCTTCTTGCTGTCATTCAAATGCTCCAAAGACTTTTAGGCTGCATCATTTGAAAATACTGTGGAAACAAGAAATATGATTACTGACCAGCTGTGTTTTTAAATGTGGGGTTTATACAGTAACTGGGTTACTGCAATGCATTTAACCACATTCCTTTTTATGTGATTCCTATCCCCCAGTAGCCTGGTCTCTCTCTGCTGGCCGCAGCCGGTCATTTACGCTAACGGTTTGTTTTGGGTCTCGCTCTGTTTCAGAATATTGGAGGCGGCTGGATTGAAGCACAGAACTCCAGAGGGGATGTTGGCCTGGTGCCAGAAGACTATATCGAAGTAAGACAGGCGGCCCCTTAGTGCACGGTGGTGATTTCACCACAGACTTCTCACGTCCGACACAGTATTAAAAATAAGTTTACCTCCAGATAACGCATGCCGCAAAGCCATCTGCTATTGTGCTTTAAGGGCAATACGCACAGCGCGTACCATCTATATCAAAGTACAACTAAATATTTAACACTTCAACCTCGCGATGCCTCTATCCGTTAGATATATGTCTTTATAGATAAGGATATGTCTCTGCATTGACTGCAGACTGTGATGCTGTCTCTTGACTGAAACTTAAATCACAACAGGATGTGACTCCTTCAGAGTTTTGCTGGTGTGTGTGTGTGTGTCTTTGTGTTTGTGTGTCCAGCTTGATCCAACAACTCTGACTTCATCATGGGGATATGATTCACTCTGAAGACATTTGGAAAGATACACAAAGAGCTTTTGGTTAAAAGTAAAGTCAGTGCGGTCTGTTTAACAGTTTAGCCTCTCTAACCAACACATCTGACAATGTAGTGTCTGTGTGTTCAGCAGAGGTTTATATTACCCGTCTTTACTTTGCAAACAAGCTCATGTGGATGTGTGTGTTTGTCTGACCTTAAGTTGCCTCCCCAGCTGCCCCAGAATGTTTTGATTCTGCGTCCCAATGATAAAAACCCACTATGACAATTGCACTTGTATGTTGTGCAATATCTAATGAAAAACATCAAGACAGTCTGTTTCTCAAGCAGCTACTTTATATTTCAGTGCACTCTACTGGTACAAATAAGATCTGTAAAACAAAAGGATATCGCTCTTCAAAAATACAGAATTAGAATTAAGTGTGATATTTTTTATATTGACAACAGATTTAAATGTGCAAATGTAAGTATCACTAGCCGGTTCTATCATGTTTCAGATAAACAGAGTGTTAAAAACCAAGTTTGCAAAGCCAGAGAATACCAAGGAGACACAATTACTTTACCACAGAAGAATGTATCTTTAAAAGTCATTAAATCACACTGGAATATCTGGATTTGCTCTCCTAATGGGACTGTTTTCTGTCATCTTTTTTCTTTTCTTTTCTTTTGTAGTTCAGTAAGACCTTTCCATCGCTCCCACTAGCAAGACCCACAGCACCTGCTCCAAGTGTAGGAAATGTTGCATCTCCAGATCTGTCCATCTTTGATGCTTACGCTCCTCCATCAGTACCTGCGCAAAACCAGGTAATGCTCCCGCCATATGAAGGTATGGGTATATTTACGTAGGCACAAATACCCATAATCGTGCCATCCCCAGTGCACCTGCCATGTTCCCATTCTCCCACTCAAAGGTATGTGTGATGGAGCGATGTTGAAGAAAAAGCAGAAGTGAGAGATGACAGCATTTTACTGACGTTCGTGCAGCGTGGGTGATCCCCAGAGATGCAGAAGTGAGAACGGCTGCTGTGGAGGTTATTCGCTGTGGTCATGTCATTTAGAACTGACGCAGGTTTTCGCTCGAGTAAAATAGAACCAAGAGGAAATAAGTTCCGTTAAACCTTATGTCGTCAGCAGGCAGGAAGTTCAAGCAATACGAGCGTTCTGCTGGATCCGTGCAAATTCGGGTGCAGTAAGTGGTTGAGGCAAGCAGGAAATGTGTCAGCCATCATCCCACATCTGTATCCAGCAGCATCACTTTAACCCATCCCCTGCTGAGTGTAAACCTTCACTGCTGGCGCTGTGTGATGATGTCAACTTCTTTCCCCTCCTCAAGGTGGATGCTGGGGGCTTAAGTGCCCAGCCGGACACCCCCGGCACCCCAGTTTCCCCCTACCTTTCGTCCCCTGATGAGGTAACCGCCACCTGGGGGGTGGTGGATGAGCCCAGTGGCATGAATTCAAACCCTCCACCCTCACCCATTCTCTGCTCCAAGTCCTTTCCTCTCTGATTGGTCTGCTTTTGGCAAAGTCCCCCTTCCAGCTCACTACCGCCTGCAGAAAGCATGATCTCACCCTCTCTGTTCGCCTCGCACTACAGTGTACACCCACACGTCACGTCACCGATTGACTCCCACACCCTTTATCTCAATTGTATGAATCAGCACCACAGTGAAGCGTTAAAAGCTTAAAGATCAAAGTCAATGATCTTCGTGTCTCACCTGTAATTGACTAATCACACTGACGAATCATTAGATCAGAACACAAACATTTACTCTAGATGATCGGAATCTCATAAATCATCAAACATTTTCAAATACCATTTTGACTGACTTTTAAAATGTTTGTGTAATAAGATGTTTTTTATTCATATGCAGTAAATGTGCTGCTGAATATGGAAAGTGCTGCCAGTGTTGCTCCTCACTGCACTGCCGTGTTCCACTGTGTCATTGCAGCCTTTTTTGTCAAACCACTGGTTCATTTCCATTACTTTTTTTGGTATGTCTATGGGCATTATGTGGTGTATTTAATGACCCTGCACTAGTTCAGTGTTCATGCAGCTCAGTGATTAGTTAGCATTAAGCTAGCTGCAACCTACAAAAGGCACACATACACTCTATTGCATGCTCATGCCCACAGGTTTTCATAGCAGGTCTACACAGTATGTCTGCCTTATAAACCTGGCATGTAGTTGCATTTTCAGCTTGGAAATACAGTAAAAATAATTTGTGCGTATGGACTTGAGTTTGGTAGTCTTTGCGCATGTGTGTGTGTGCACGTTCAACATTGTAAGCATGGGTCTTTTTTTCCAAATATGCAGTATTATATTAACACTTGTAGTGGCTGCATTTACCAACTACACTGTCACAGTCGAGACCGTAGCAGATTTCCTGTTGGAGGCCAGGTCTGCATGCTGTTTTCTTGTCAGCTTCTCATTATCCAGACACCAAACTGATCTGTTTCTCTCGGTCTCTGTCTTTGTCTCCCACCCACTTGATCTGTCTCTGCATCTTTCGTCCCTCACGTTCCCTCTCTCCGTCTCTTCCAGGCTAGTAACGGTAATGATCCCTGGTCGGTGTGGAACACAGACCCCTCGGGGGGCTCCAACAACAACTGGGCGTCCAATCCAGAGGGCACCCAGACCGGGAAGAGTGCTGCTGACCCCTGGAGCTCCGTATCACAGGGCCACCCTCAGGCTTACCAGGGCCCAGGTAAGAACGGCTTTATAGTTCATCCACCATGGTTGATGTTGGAAACATAATATGTCGGTACAATAAAGTCACTGCCTATGATCTTTTGTTATTGTTGTTGTACTTACTCTATTCAGTACAACTATTCAAAACCTCAGGATGACTTTAAATAAGGAAATGAAGACTACACCACATTTATTTCATTCTAAAGTGCTTTCGTTTCAAGTTATGTGTTTGCAGTCCAATGTTCCATAGCATAATTAAAGTGTATTCAGATTTTGGATTTCTGAAGTAACAGGCACAATAATCCAGAAAAGTTAGTGTTAACATTTGATCACAGAGACTCTACATGATGATGTCTTAGTGTGGCTGCAGGCATGGATAGGTCACACACTGTTGTTAGCTTTTGGCATCGTCATCTTCTAAACTTCACAGTTTATCTTACTGTTTGTAGATAGTTTGGGTTGCTTGTTTTGGATTATCGTGAGAGAGGTTGCTACACCCCATAAAATGCAGTGTTTTAGTACATATACGGTACACATATTGAAGTGTTTTTCTTTTCTCTTTTTTTTTTTACCAAAATCCAGTTCTCCAGAAATGTGGGAAAATGTCTCTGTTTGTTTGGGAGGAAATGGGGGACATCCTGAATGTTTTAGAAGAGTAATATGTAGTAGTAATATAAAATGTAGTTCTGGCAATTAATACTTAAAATCACAAGAAACATTATTCTTTATACTCACGGCAGGTTTCCTGTCCTTCAGCTTAACCTTGTATTAAGTGAAATACCTGAGAATATACAGAAAAATCTGGAACTGCAGGTACTGTTCGAGCCATTGTTTATTACTTGCAAATACTATTTCAGCCAGGTCTTTACAGATTTGGAGCGACTTGAACTCCCTCTGCGTCCAGTCCTTCCACACAGATGCTCACGATTCTGTTTTGCCAGACTACGGAAAAGTTAGCCTCACGCATGACTCAGAAGGACAAATTACTTGACCTGTTTTTTAAATCCTCCAGTTGTTATTGTGAACTGAGAACTGGGAGAATAAATGGCAAAGAGAAGAATTAACAGACTTTTCCTTTCTTTCTTTCTTTCTTGCCAAAGACATCTACCCATATCCCTACCTTATCGATTGCACAGGTATCCTTTGCATCGCTTGGTGGAAGCATTTTTTGGAAGCAAGTTTTTTGTGTGCTGACTGGCAATAAGTACTCATGAACAGAGTTTTAGGAAATGATTTACATTCTTAAAAGCATGTGGGTGAGGCGTTTCAGTTTGCATCTTGATATTAACCCCATATTAACTTTAGTGTGATGTGGCAAAGTGCCAGTTGTGCCTGACCTCTGAAATTTAAGAGCAACGTGACTGGATTATATTGGACATCTGTCTGATACATGCAATGTACTTGTGAAATCATAATCCCAAAACGTTGACACACGTTAATGAGGAGTTTGAGATCTGTCTTACAACATGTAAAAAAGAGCAGTAATTTAAGACGGGATGAAGGTTTAGGCTGTGACTCACCAGCTAGCTTTAATTTAACAATGTGTCTTGTTTACATGCTGTTTTCTCTGAGATTATATCTTCCTATAATGGCTTAATTTATATGGTTAAACGAATCAGATTCTGCTGTTAACTGTGTGACCAAATATGTTGTGCAATTGCGTTTTGGATTTGTAGGGCAGATGTAATGCAGCTGTTATGATTTCCTAACTTGCCTGTTGTGTATGTGTGGAAATATTGTCATTAATTGCTTGAGGGCGAAACAGTGTCTTAATCGCCCTCGGTCTCTTCGCTTTACAATTTTGAGAGTGCGTCAAGAAAATGTGTTGTTGAAGATGTATTATTTTTAGTAGCATTGAGAATCAGTTCCCCTTTAGAGCGAGTTTCAAATTGGTGGCTAGCTGTACTTGCAGATGCAAGAGATGATTTTACACCAGGATGCATGCTCTCCTTGAAACTTGAGCTATGGCAGAAAGGAAATGTTGCTTGAGCCCTTGAACTAGTTTAATCATACATCACAACAAGGGAGAAGTGCAATATTTGCAAGTCATTTGTTTCAAGCAAAGGTGGAAATGCTGTATATGCTCACACATTTGCTGGCAAAGCATGTCATTACAGAAATGCAATGTTTCTGACCGCTTATAGGCGAGTGCTGCATGCCCTGAAGCTAGTGCAACTGCACCTGTTAACTCTGACAAAATGTCCTTATTTGTCTTATAGTATTTGTCTGCTCATGAAATAAGAATAAGAAACCCTGAATATAGAAATAGACATTTTGGAATCACATCAAAATAATTCAGATACAGGGTTCCCACGGTCATGCAATGCCTGGAGAAGTTATGAAATTAGAAAAACTAACAAAATAAATGTGAATGTACATTGTTTTAAATCTCTTCATAAAATCCCACAACAGAAGCTGCTGTATGTATCAGTTAATCTTCCCCAGCAGCTGTACATTTTCACATGACTCTTACAGTTGGCTTCTTGTACATTTGCGCGTTGTACATTAGTTTGATGAAAACCCGTTCAAACACCACCACCTGTTTTGTCATGTATCTGCCCTCAGGAGCAGAGGATGATGAGTGGGACGATGAGTGGGATGACATGAAGTCCACTGGAGGTTACGCCGAGTCAGAAGCCGGAGACGGTGGAGCAATGCAGAGGGGAGCTCATGCGTCTTCAATGAAAATCTCCCTCAACAAGTAAGACTTAATAAGGTGGTGACGCTACGTGAGTCTTTGAATTCTGGAATGTAGTAGAAAAATGAGGCAGCAGAACAGTGTTGATAGTTGTAAAAACCTCACAATACCGCACATCACTCTATCTGATAAGAAAAGAAAAATACAACTATTTGATTTAAACTATCACAAATGGTTAATAATTAGATTAAGTGGATCTGAGTTGGCATCAGCTGAAATATGCTCCGGGATGGTGAATCCTCTTTGTTGGGACCATGCCACACTTTAAAGCTCATTATATATTATAATTATGATACCATGTACTGTATTTTACGTTTTTCCTGCTTGAATCAGCGGTAACATTCACTTCCTGTTAAAATCACCATATTACTCAAGTACTTATTATGAGAGAAATCCTGTTGGGTTTTCTTGTAAACAAATAAAGGTCATGTTTACATTCAGTGTTGCTCACAAAAATGAGTTGTGTGCATCCTTGAGGTCTATCAAACGTGTTGAAAGCATTTCCTTCCTCGTAGAATGCTGTGTTGTTTGCGTTCAGGTTTACTTGCAACCAGTCTTGCATATCTTGCCATGTTACCACTTTTAGATCAGTGTGAATAATGTGAAACCATTGGCAGGAATGTGTACCATCTGGCATCAAAAACTAACAATGGCCGCAAGCACAATCCTACAGAAAGCTGCCTCTTTCTTCATCAAGATTTCCTCTGACTCTGAGGGTGGAAGAGTTGAAGAGAGCGGCCCGGACCATCACTTTTCAAACTTTTCTGTCTCTTTGAGCAGGTTTCCTGGGTTCTCCAAGTCTGGTCCAGAGCTCTACCTCCTATGCAAGCAGCTTGCTAAGGGCAAAGAGAAGCTACCGATCTATGTAGGTTATCCCTGAACATCCATACATGTTGTTTACTGTATATCATACTGTCAGATGTCACATATCAGATGTGTTTACTTGTTATATCATTGGTCCTTGTGTAGTAATTGAACGTCTGACTGTGCTGTATCATAAGACAAGAAACTAAAAATGAGTCATGAGCACATTTTCAGGTAGATACAGTTTTTGTTACTCGTCAGGTAGATTATTGCAGTAATAGATGTTATAATTCCTACAGTATATTGAATAGTATTACAGCATGGTGTGACATGGTTTCTTTGCCAGTGTGAATCTGTTTGTATGTCATAAAAAGCAGAGTAGCAGCTTTCTAAACCTTATGTTTTGTACGCAGTTAGGGGAAGTTGGTCCAGTGTGGTCTTACCCAGATTCTCAGCTAGACTGTGTGGTGGCTGATCCCAAGAAAGGCTCAAAGATGTACGGCCTCAAGAGCTACATTGAGTACCAAATCACACCCAATGTAAGTATCCAGTGGCATTTTCAAGCCATCAGTATTTTCGAACCGAGATTGAACTAAACTGGAGTTTAGACACTGGCCAACGCCAAATAACTGCAAGTACACAATCTAAAACTATATTCTGCATACATTTTTTTTTTTTTTTTTTTTGCAGACCACAAACCGACCAGTCAATCATCGATACAAGCACTTTGATTGGCTGTATGAGAGGCTGCTAGACAAATTCGGGTCAGCCATCCCCATCGCCTCTTTACCAGACAAGCAGGTGACGGGTAAGTGCCCGACCCTGTGACCGACAGACGTAAGACACAAAAAAGATGACCATTGCTGACGACGACATCATGAAAATGAAATATTTTCTTTGCATCCTCACGTCTACTCCAGGGCGATTTGAGGAAGAGTTTATTAAAATGCGTATGGAGCGGTTGCAGGGCTGGATGACCCGGATGTGCCGGCACCCGGTTGTTTCCAGCAGTGATGTATTTCAGATTTTCCTCACCTACAAGGATGAGAAGGTGTGCTATTCTTCCTCCACTTTCTCCCTTCAGACCTTTTTTTTATTATTCAAGACTAAAAAACGAACATGATTTGAAATGACTATTGATTTTATTATTTCTTAATTGAAACGAGTGATTTATTGGTACAGGACTGGAAGACGGGGAAGAGAAAAGCGGAGAAAGATGAGACGGTGGGAGTGATGATCTTCTCCACGATAGAGCCTGAAGGTCCGGACCTGGACCTTGTGGAAGTGTGAGTTTTACTCTAAACTACTGCAAATAGTAAAATATCTGTCTCAATAAGCACTACCAGTAATTGTGTGGCTGACCGTATGTTCACCCGCTTATGGTTTATTGCATATAAAACGTGTCCCTCGTCCACAGGGAGCAGAAATGCGAGCAGTTCAGCAGGTTTACCAAAGCCATGGACGACGGGGTGAAGGAAATCCTCACCGTGGGCAACGAGCACTGGAAGAGATGCACAGGCCGTAAGTACACCTCTCCGTAGCTAAATAATTGTTTTACCGCACACAGGCCGCACCTTCACTCTGTGCTGTAATTACTGTTTTATCTTAAAGAATGGTCCATTATGTTGAGGATTTTGTCAACTCAAGAAAAATCCATTCACACACTGCGTCTGTCTGCGTTCATCTCTCGTTTCTCCCCCTCCACAGCTTTGCCAAAAGAGTACCAGAGAATTGGCAAAGCCTTCCAAAACCTTTCCTCTGTCTTCAACAGCAGTGGATACCAAGGTACAGCAGTAAAAACAAATATGAAATCAGATGTTATTTTGAGTGACTTAGGCATTTTCCCAGGTGCAGCCACATGCTAGTTGTGTCTTTTCACTTTGCTGTCTTCAAAAGATTGTCATCAACATATGTAGTCATCCTAATGGGAGTACATACAATTTACTTACATTTAATTATATGGAAAGCTGCTTTGAAACAAATTGGCAATCAGATTGTTTTGGGAAACACAGCAATGACATTTTCTTTTCTTTTTTTAAACCCCTTTTCTGCTGTAGGCGAGTCAACCCTGACAGATGCCATGACAGCAGCAGGCAAGACATATGAGGAAATAGCTCAGATGGTGGCGGAGCAGGTAGGTGCTGCTGTAACATACTATAATTTCAGGGCTATTGGATGTACTGCCCTCGTTTTCCTTCACAAACGAGACTGGAGCAGACGTTTAAGGCCTCTGTTTTCTCAAAGGTCTTTCAGTTTATTTTAGACCGGTTTATGAAGCACCTCATTGTGTGGTCACCCTCTCAATAATCTCAACATCTCTCAATATAAGAACATTTCCGGCTTTGCAGTCAGTGTTACATCCTTGTGGCGTTTTAATGACCACTTGAACCCAGCATCCTGCTTGTGAAATCTGTATCTGTAGAGGAAGAAGCCAAAACTTATCTCTTGTTTAGACGTACTATTTGAATGTGGCTTTTCTGACCGTTCTTTGTAGCCTCATCAGTCTGGTGTGTAATAAAATCAAACTTGGGCCTTTTTTTTTTAATGTCCCAGCATCTTCCAGATGGAGGATTCGTCTGGTAAGCTTGTGCTGATATGGACACTTTGTCTCAGTGCTCCCGTAGAATTGCTGGCTTTAGTTCAGCGTTGCCTGTGAGTCATGGTGAAAGAAATTTGCCTGAACATGGATTCATCTTAGGAGCCAAAAGTCTAAAACAATGCATGTGTATCTGTTGCATTATGGCTGCATACAGCTTTCCCTTGATAAATTCAAGGACAGGGGAAGAAAATATGTGTTTTATATATTCATGTATATAGTAGGATAAATGGAGCTAAATAGTATTGCCTCTTCTGTTACTCTTCCATGGTTTGTAGTACTACAGCAACACTACAAAATCTGCACGATTATAAACCTGAATCTCCTTTTTTGTGTTTAAAATTAAACTGTGAGGAGTGACTTCTATGACCTAATGTTTTCCTGTATTCTTTATCACTTTCAGATCTGTGTTATTTCCTCTTTCTGATTTTACTCTGTTACAATTTTAGCTTACATTTATCTTTTTTTTTATCTCTGTGTTTGCTCCTTTTTCAGCCCAAGAAAGACCTCCACTTTGTCATGGAGACCAACAATGAATATAAAGGTCTTCTTGGATGCTTCCCAGACACCATTGGAGTCCATAAGGTACAACGGGAAATAGTTGCACAAAGGTTTATTAGAAAACTAATTTAATGTCTCATTTGTTTACCCTAAACTAAAAGGTGCGACTGTTTCTGCAAGAGCCGGTTGCACCAATTGTTCTTAAGCTCAAGTTTAGCTTAATTATAAGTAGCAATTATTGTTTAGTTTTTGTTTTATAACAATGTGAACTCATTATACCTCACGTCACGTGTCCCCTTCACTCTAAACCGCTTGAATGCTACGAACTCTGAAACGCATATTCTTCATACCTACCATTACAAAGCATTGACTTTTTTAATATCATTTGGGCCCTGAAACTGCTAAGTTACGTTACAGTTTATGATGCTACAATGACATCCTGTTTACGTAGTTTGTTGCTTTTGATTGGACAGCGCTACCGATGTTTCCTAGCAGCCGATTTAAACATTTAAAAGTATGTATTAGCTAAGACATTCCTCAAGTCTTAAAAGTGCAACTCAAACTCACTAGTTTAGAAACTAGCTAGTAGTTGTAGTTGCTAAGAACTTAGTAAAGACTTAACGCACAAACTTTGTAAAGGATATCTGAACAGCTGGTGCAGCACAGTAAAGTACTTCTGTACTGTAGATATCAGGCTTCTTCACCATATCTGGATGCAGATGAGTTAAATGGTCTTTTGTCTTCGTACAATGTAACGGAGGACTCTTGTGTTGTTGTTTGCTTATGTTTAATTCTCGCAGGCAGCCATAGACAAGGTGAAGGAGGCCGACAAGCTGGTGGCCACAAGTAAAATTACCCCTCAGGACAAAGTCACCATGGCAAAACGAGTCGGCACCATGTCTTACACATTACAAGGTAACACCCTCACTCACAAACCTTAAAGTGGTGGAGTTTATCGTAACGTAACATGATATCTGATTCAAGTGCCCCCCACCTTTGTCACCCACAGCTGAGATGAACCACTTCCATAGCAACCGTATCTATGACTACAACAGGGTCATGCAGTTGTACTTGGAAGAGCAAGTCAAGTTTTACGAGACGGTAAAGGCATTTTTATCGACATCACATTAAATTGGACGCTGTCCTTTTGGTTGCCTCATGACCTGAGAAGCATAGCGCTTGGATACTAAAGATATACAGAGCTATCACATGACCACCGTATGCTTTTGTATTCACTCAAGTTTTTCTTCTTCTGAATCGACAGATTGCTGCAAAACTGAAACAAGCACACGGTCAGTTCACTACAATGTGAAAGCAGCGGCCCTCAGTCTCGCACTACAAGACGAGAAGAATTAAACCAGCGCCACATCCAAAATATTCTTGCTTATTCTGCATTCTTTTCCCTCCCTTTAATTTAAATTTCATTTCTCTCTTCCTCTTGTCTTCCCTCCTCTCTTCCTTTACTGCTCGGAGGAGACCCAGCTCACGGTGTTACTTTTATCCACTTTTGTCAGAAGTTTATAAACCACCAGCAATGATAGAAGAACAAGACCCACTATTTACACACACCCTTTCCTCTGTCCAAGGTCTGCAGCTTGTGAGACAGGAAGTAAACATCCAAGTCACAGTTTGTGGCCGTAAATTGCTGCATTGCTTGAGGCGAAAACCAGAGTTTGTCTAACGTGATGCAATTTTAAGTTTTGTACAAAATGCCTGTGCTCTACTCATTTTAAAG
Organism: Nannoperca obscura; assembly: GCA_036024295.1. NCBI lineage: Eukaryota > Metazoa > Chordata > Actinopteri > Centrarchiformes > Percichthyidae > Nannoperca > Nannoperca obscura. Next base: position 15,763 of record JAVQJL010034438.1, read on the forward strand.
CAATACTCTGCAGTTTTCTTTCATTTGTCCATGTCAAAACAGAATAGGAAAGGATTTACACATGTTGCAAAACTATGTGTGATGTACTGACACCAAAAGCCAAAGACATCTTCCCCTCTTGTCAACAGGGACAGCAGGGGTCTTGATTTCTGAATGCAGCGATGACTACAAATCAGAGCTTTACTGTCTTTCTCTCAGCCAATATCAGGCATATTTCAATTCTGTTTGCCTCTCATTAGTACTGTTAACTATTTTAGCAAGTTGTAACCTCTTCAGTAAAAGCAGCAGAGCTTTCTGTTATGAATCAAAACCTTGGAAGAGTTGGCAAAGGCAGTGTGTGTGTGTGTGTGTGTCTTCTGTATGCCGACTGCTGGCAGTCCCTAGCCCCCTTTTAATCCTGCACTTCCTCAAAAGCTAACAGGAAGCCCCACCTCCTTCCTGTCTTGCCCACATGCCTCGCCCCTTTTGAAGAATATAGAAATGGTTGGCTCAGTTGCCCCCCAGCCTTCGCACCTTGACACTGCAGTTTACATTTCAGTAGCGAAGGCTGTGGGATAAATGATACTCACTCAAGTTAGGGTTCATTATTTTTAGACATTGAAGACAAAAGTCAGTGAATTAATACCTCCGTGCCGGCAGTGCCAAACATGAATTCTCTCTTCCAGTTCTCCTCAGAATATTGCCAATTTTTTGGACCAGATTATGGTGTTTTATATGAAGGTGCAACTGTAAGAAACTATAGTATAAGAAGAGTTTGGGACGGAGCCACTTATTATGTCATGTGTGCAGTTTTTACTTTTGCTTTTCACCGCCCAGTCAATCAGTCTCTAATCTTGTTCACTCTTTTTTTTCTTATATATTTGATACATGAAAAATATACATTTATTTATATATATATATATATATATATATATATATATATATATAAATATATTCTATCGGACCTATCAGGTGCTTCTTGTCATGGAGATACTTTTTTATGTATAGGGTTATTTGCAATACAGTGTAACTCAAAGAGGAGCAGAAATTCTGTTTGATTTATTAAACAATGATTTGTACTCATTGGGACTTTATTTTGTTACGTGTTTGAAAGAAACCGTGTCTTGTTCACTGCCTGGTTCAGAGTGTACACCACACTACGCACTCTCTGACTCGCTCACAGTAAAACCCTTATTTGCTTGAGCAGATTCTTGCCTAGAGATGGATGGGAATGAGAATGAGTCGGCAGCCTGTGCGAAGGGTCAAAGAGTGTGTTTGTGCAGTCTTGTACTGGAGGAGGTGAAAGAGCCCTTTTACCCCACATTCAGCTCTTGTGCCCATCAGGTGCAGCTGGATGTGTAGGCCACATAAAACAGCCAGCTGAGGAGATCTGCTACACCAGACAGTACATGCATTCTCGTGTTTGTCAAGTTATTTTTGAGTGTATGTGTTCAAGTGCGTTAAGCGCTTCACTGGTGCTAGGAGCACTCATTTCACACTTTAAAAAAAAATTATCTTGCAATAAAAATACTCTAATAAATCTTGTAAAACAATGGTATTTTTATTTTTAAGTTGTATAAGAGTTTAAAGTGAACTGATTACAAATCTGCAGCCATTCTTCTGTATCCTTTGGCCTAGTGACAACACACCTTCTATATTGACACAAACCTGCCAATAGGCTAAAGGTCTGGTGAAACCCATGCAGGAAGTAATTTGCATGCAAGTAACACTGGATGCCACAGATAAACAGAAGTGTGAGTATACTGTATGATAGTTATCTATTATTTCCATAAATAAAAATTTTCAGCTGAAGGCTCTTGCTTGTGTTTATACGAAAGAGTGTATCCTTGTAACATATATATATATATATATATATATATATATAAATAAATATATATGTATATTAGTCCTCAAATAGCACATCTTCTCTGCCAGACCCTAGACTATGAGTCAGTAGCACTTAAAGGGTAGCTCTTTGGGTTATATCTAATATAATTCAGTATTCTTATGTTCTGACTTGTTTGAGTTATAATATTAAAACCCCTTTTATTTCAATAAATTGACTATTAAATTGACAGTGGCTGAAATTTGGAATGAATAACATTGGATAAAAGAGTAATAAATATGCAATAAGCACACACCACATGCCAAGTTCATTAAACTGTCGGTCGTGCCTTCAGGCCTGTCTCTTGCTAATAGGGTGTCAAGAGTGTCAAACCAAAGGTACAAAATAAAAGTAGAAAATTAGGAAGAACTCACTTCCCATGACTAATTGAAAAATGTCCATGTTCCAAGAAAAACTCTACAATATAAAGTTTGTGTTTTTCAAAAATGTGCCGCAGAAAATGAGTCCACAGTTTTGGGGAAATGAAGCATAGGCTACCAGCCATATTTGCAATAACAGATGCCATTCCCAGGCTACTCTGTAGGTTCACTCACTACAAACACTGCTGTTGACATAATTGACATTCACCTAATTCTTGATGAGCTCTGTCAATCAAAAGATCACTGGACGCCATTGTCACCACGGTGTCCCAGTAAGTTGTCACATTATTGTTCCTGCGTCCCAACCGTTGTCATGGTAACAGTGGGTCAGGGTGACAAGCGGGTTCGGAAGCTGCGTGGGCGGATCATCATGCTGACTTTGCGTAGGGAGTAATAGTCAGAGTCTCTCCAGGAATACCAAACGATCCCATCCGGACCCAGCGGCCCCAGGCCTTTAGGGGTGTAATGGCCTCCCTGCAGGATTAGAAAGTAGTAAAGACTATTATGACTTTAAAAAGTATAAAGTGAGGGGGTATCTGTGTACACTTACCCTGTAGTAGACTCCATTAAGGTTGGCGTAGAAGCACTGGTTGTACCACCAACCGCCGTGGGAGATCTCTGCACAGATGTTGCCACTGTCGGGGGTGCTGAAGCCATGCTTGTCATGGTACCAGCTGAAGGAGTCCTGCACTGTCCCACTGAAGCCTGACACGTGGAGACGGTACTGATGCTCCTCGTCTTCCACACTGCACACAAACATATACAGGGGAGCAGTATGAAACGATGCAAGCGACACAACAGGTTTGCGCATGTTTTGCGGCAACTGACAGACTTTTGACTGGTACTGTAAGTGCGTGTCAACTTTCTGTGCACTTGTGCATGACACTGACCTGAAGCTCTGGTAGAGGGCGTGTTTGTGCTTGTTGCTCCAGTCCTCCAGGTCGATGCGGAGGCTGTAGTCTCCCTGGGTGCTCAGGTCATGTATGTGTTCGTTTCCCAGCCAGAACTCTGAGTGCAGGTCACCAAAACCGTCCCTGTAGTCCCTCCAGCTGCGGTCAAAGCTCACGGAGCCATCAACGCGCCGCTGAATCACAGTCCAGCCACCACCTGAAGCAAAAAGAATGCATCGCACTGAAGGGAAAGCATGTGCCATGTCTAATGGGTTTTATTTTTCCACACCCGGCCAAAGGACAAATACAGGTCAAGTGCACCACAGCAGACCTTGAGATGGTAGCCTACTCTGTCTTGCTCAACAACACCAAAGCACAGTGTGCCCTTGCCAACACATGGATTGAAACTCTGGAAATTCTGTTGAAATACAGTCACAGTAGCTAAGCCAACTTTCTACCCTTGTGTGATGGTATGTGACTCACCATCTTTGTCCATGTCACAATAGACCTCCACAGGCATTCCAGCCAGTGATGGCACTACTGTGTAGAGACCTGATCTCCTCACTCCATTGTAGTAGATGGAGGCACAGTCTATGGGACAGTTCCTCACGTGCTGAATCTCTGAGGGAAGAAAATGTAAAACAGCACTGAGTAGGAGTAAATCAACAATGGGAGTTTGGCTCCCTCTGCTGGGACATCATAGCACATGGGAGTGCATTTGCTGTAATGTCTCTGGGAGGATACTGTGTACCTGGGTGCAGAGCTTCCTGAGCACTCATCAGTGGGTTGGGCCGGACGATGTTGATCATGCACCCAGGGCTTATTTTTACTTTATCCACCAAAAGTGTCAGATTATGGAGTTGGTTCTAAACAGAAATACAGCAAAACTATCAAAAAACCATCCAGTGCACATATAGCCTTTGAGTATTTTGTTCCTTCAGAATTACACAAATTTTAAGAACATGCCAGAAACACTGAAAGTGAAATAGTAGCCTTCTGCTTATGATGGGTATACCTGGAGGTCTAGGATCAGAGTGCCCTGTAGGTGCAGCAGGGTGGTGGCTTCAGCATAGTGAACCTCCATCTCATGAAAACGCTGCTCCAAGGAGATATTCAAGTGGCTCCTCTCTTCACTCTGACACCACACATTTAATTACCCAATCACACAAGCACATACAAAGAAACAGGCAATAACTCAGATCTGTGCAAGCATTAAAATTATTTTCAAAATGCATTTTATAAGGTAGAAAACATTTGATTTAGGCTGTATCTTAAACGTAAATGTATCTTCATAAAAAGTGCGAAAACAACTTTGTAAATCAGTAGATCTCAAACTTATGGAAAAAAGGCATAGCACTTTTTTTCTTTTATGGCAACTTCCAATGCCCACCAGCACAACAGGTATAAACATGTTTTTTTTCAGCCACAAATGGCACTATGTTAAAAGTTTATAGCTTTTTTTTCTGTTTTGACATGTGTGACAGCGTCATGTAAAAATCTAGTTATTGCATATGTCACCCCGTTTCTTTATGCGCTGATATGTTATTGCAAATGTACAGCAAAAGATGAAGATAGATATATTGTGTTGCGCCCTTGGCCTGTCCTTAAGGCACCCCATGGGTTTGGCAGGACCCACTTTGGGGACCACAAGTGTATAGAACATTAAAAACCCATTAAGACTCACACTTGCAAGGTCTCCCAGTGCTCTCGGGACAAAAAGGATGAGCCCTGTCTTCTAAAACTTAAATCCAGACACAGTATGTGGTCTATTCCTAGCCTGGACATGGAGGATAACACTAACTCCCATTACCACAAACCCTGGAGTCCTCTCCCTCTGCCATGTTCTCATGTATAACACACACAACACACGATCCCTCTCCATCATCCACCTTTGGCCACTGACCGATCCAGCTGAGGGAAGTTTGTATAGGCTCACTGCTTGAGGCACATGAGGCAACACGTGGAAGAGTAGGAGGCTAATCCTGTTAGTGACTAAGGTCAAGGACATGCTGGAGGGAAGCCAGCTTGATGACCAGGCACCACGTTACAGTGCAGAACTGAATACAACTAATGGAATGTGTTTTAGCAAACCATGATCTTTAACAGCCAGTTTATAGAGTCAGTAAACAGAGACCAATTGTAAGAAAGTTTTCCTACACTATTCATTTCACTATTCATTCTTTCAAATGAATAGCACATAGTAAGTACATATTAAATAAAACTAAGCTCAAGGCTTATTTGATCAAATATTTATGTCTAGTTAAAGTCTGGTTTTGAAAAGTTGTATTTAATGTAACACACACACACACACCAAAGAGCAGAAGAAGTCTACTTTCCAAATGGCCAAAAAAATAGAGTTCTGTTAGTCTGTCGTTTTAAAAAGGAGCAATCGCATTGTCGCAACATCCAGTGAGCTCCAGGTGGACTAAAGCAAGCACTCAAATCAGTTGAAAGGATTGTGGCTGATAGTTGACCCAGGTCGTCTAAGTCGAAATGGAAATCTCACCTGCAGCTCGAGGACTTTGATGCGGTGCCGGTGGTTCCTCAGCTCCTCCTGCAGCTCGGAGATGGTCTCTTTCAGAGCCACGACCTGCTGTTTCCTCTCCTCGTTCTCGTGCAGCCAGTAGGAAACCTCATCGGTGCAGCGAAACATATCCGGGCATTTCTGCTCGTCCAGCTGAGGCAGTGTGGCCACCAGCCGACACATCCCATCATCCATCACCTATTGAGGGGAGGAGATCTTATGAAAAACAACTTCTTGAACGATTCCTAACTTGCAGACCTGTTGAATTATCTGTTAATCTCTTATAGTCTTTTCATTTATGACCAAAAAAAGGAGCTGTGACTGTGACTGTGATTTTTTTCTCTTGCAAATCAATGAATTCTATCAAATTCAATGTTTACCTGCAGCTCAGTGGGTCCTGCCAATAGAAGAAAACGTTTTATCTTCTTTTTATATAGAGATATATACTCACATCTATTATATAGAGTGGTCTTTATATCGACATCACAGCTTGAACAAAGTTTAAACTTTATTTTGTTTATTTATTTATTTATTTTTTATTAGTGATGATAAGATAATCAGTTAATTAATATATGCAGTTACTAATTAATACTTTTACTTTTGATAAGCAATTTATCTTGGTCATTTATAGCCGACAAGCGAGATGGCTCTAGAGCTGGCAATGAAATATGGCACAGACATTCATGCCCCCAACAGAATGAATTGTAATGACTTTGGTGATCCCTTAACTTTCCGTCTAGCGCCACCAGCAGGACAAGGCTTTAATGTGTCCAATACTTTGTTTATGATCAAATACCTGCAAAACGAATGCCATTCCCATCAGCCTCAGCTGTACTTATATGTATTAGCAAATTTTAGCATGCTAATTAAGATTGTGAACATGCTGAACATTATATGTGCTTAGCATTAGCATGTTAGCATTATCAGTACCATTAAGCACCAACCACTGTGTCTAATTAGCCTCACAGAGCTGCTAGCATGGCTGTAGACTCTTTGTTCAGGTAAAAGTGCCAAACTGTTTTGCTCCTGATTTGTCGAAATTGTGATATTAAATTGGATATACCATGACAAGATTTTATCTATATCACCAATAACCCTTATTTACAATAATAACATGGATGCCTCTCTTTTTTTTTGCAGTTGCTCACACTAATACAGCTACACTATTTAAAGACATCATTCTGGAGTTGAGGATCATACGTCATCATTCTTGACATTTTGTCAATACTTGATCCATGAAAAACAAAAGTAATTGACACAATAATTAGTTGCAGTCCTAAACTGAATAACCTACGCTCAGCCTGTTGTGTCAGGCCTCTGCACACTTAAAGAAATCCTAAACTTCTGCTATATGTTTTTTTTAGATTGTGATAATCGTGCATTTTGTCTGGTATTTATTGTGCCAAGTTGTGGGCCTGCGTGTATTTATTACACATTACACTACATATATTTGACAGCTATAGTTACTAGTTACTTCTCAGATTAAGATTTTATATAAAAACATACAATCAGTTTATAAAATACAGTACAATGCAATGCTGCTGCCAAGTAGGCTACAAAGTAGTAGTATATAAAATAAACCAACTACAGTCTGAACATAATATTTTAAATAACTGTTCAATGCCCAAAGATCCAATATTTTGCAAAAAAAACAACGATTTGACACTATACTAATGCACTACAGTACATTTATGAAGTTTCTTTTTCAGTACTGTAAATGTAGCAGAAAATGAAACGCTATTCTGATTCTTACAGGACTGAAATGCTCTTTCACAGAGCTGACACATCTCTGGAGCAACAGGAGGAAACCAAAGGCAGTAATAAGTCTCTCCCGTGGCAGCTGGTTCAGAGAACATTACTCTGGCCTGTATTTGGTTCAGTTACAGTAATTACCTGGTTAGTGTACTCCCCACACTGGGATCCCCCGCCATTGTGCTGAGCGGTAGTGTTCAGGTTGTCTGCTTTGGCCTCTGGAAGCAACACGATGAGGATACAGAGAGCAGAGCACACGCTCCAGCCGGGAGGGTTGGTTAAGGTGAGGAGAGACATTGCTGCCGCCCGGTTAGTCTGTTCCTGCCTGGTCAGCGAGAGTGGGGGTGGGACACGGAGGGTGTGCTTCACCATGTGAGACTCTGCTGGCTCTTCCTAGAAGGAGAAAAACTGAGAAAATGAGTGTATTATGCTCCCATTGCCATGTTCTTTCTCTCTATTTCTTACACACACAAAAGTTTGTCTCAGTACAACTAATAGGACATAAACTTAGGAAAGTGAGATTAATTAAGAGGAAGGTGATCCCCTCGGTCTATCACATTACTGTAGTTTGTCCTTAGGTAACTCAATAAACACACACACAAGCTTGCACACGTCACCTGCTCTTAAAGCCAAACTGAGGTTTCGACTTCAACTAAGCTTAATTAGGAGGCAGATAACATGTCTTCATGTTTCCTAACTTTCTCAGTCTCACTCAGTAACGTGCATACGTGCACAGGTGACATGACAACATGTGGTATTGTCCTTATCAAATGGATTTTTTTGTTACTATGGAGGGACAAAATTGCACTTGTAGTACTTGTGAAAATGATGGTACTCACCCCAGTTACAGTCCATCTTCTACCCCATTCCCGGCCTATTTCAGGCCGAGGGGTTCTCTCCATTTTTTTCTTCTCCTTCTCTTCTTGTTTCACCTCCTCTCTCACTCTGTGTCACTCATGCTCATCCTCTGTCTCTCCGTCACTCTCTCTCCCTCTCAGTGTAGACATCTTAGTCCCATAATCCACATCTAAGAGGATTGACAACGACAGAGGGATGGAGGGCGGCAGACAAATAGGGAAGCAATAATAAAATTATTATTAAAAGCAAGACAAAAGAGAAAATACTGCAAAAATGTATTCATTATCTACCAGCAATATCCATTTCTTTCTAAGTAATACTATTAAAGCCTGCTACTGTCTCGGGTATCTTTGTTGGTTTTGTTATTTATGTACTGAATTGTATGGCTGTAAAGCTTTTTAGATTTTACTGAATATTGTGAGGAATTATCTGATTATGCTATAGACAGCATACCAGTAGAGAGAGCACGATTGTAGGTGAGTACGATTTTTTAAACTACAGCGGAGAAAAGACTAAATAGTCAATGCATTTATGGGGAATTGAATGCATGTGTATTACATGCATCAGCAAAACGCAAACAAACATCAACACATACAGTGAATAAGCATCACCCACAGGCACAATAATCCTGCTCAAAGCTGGTGGTAATGAAGGCTGATGTGAGCGGGAGTGTGAGGGGTGCTGATCCTATTACAGTATCCAAGCCACTTTACATCTTTATGCCTTTTACTATGAGCTCAGCGTACATGGTCTCCTTGTTATAAGAAGGCAAAATAATATTGAAAGCCCGATTATTAGTTTTTATGCACACACTAAACCGGCAGTCTGTACGGTGACTGTACTATATTTGCAACACTGCTGCATGCTGCTCTCTTACACTGTACTTTGTCCTTAAAGAGGCCCTGCAGAGAAAAACTTGTGAGCAGCCACCCGCTTGCTATTTTCAAAGGACATCACACAAAACACAAGGCAATGTTTTGCTCGGCCATCGCAAAGCAAATTGAATGCATATAAACTGAATTCCACATGTAAACTCTGTTAAAAAAAAAAAAAAGGTTGTTGTTGTACCCAAGGAGGTCTGCTGTATGCATGTGAGAGAAACCATGTGCGTAAGACCACATGGTGGCAGCATGTAACAACTTAATTACCTGCTGGCCTTGGCTGTTGCGATAATGAGCTTCCCCACTGAAGTGCCCCAGAGAAACAATACAAACGAGTAAGAGAATTAGAAGACAAGAAGGGAAAGACTTTTCTGCTGGTTTCTAACAGAAGACCTGGAGGCCATAAACGAGCAGGAGGCTTAAAGTAACAAACAGAGCAGAATTAATGCAGAGAAGTCTGCTAAACCTGATGGTAGTGGGATCTTTGGTGCCAGAACAAAGGTTGTTTAGACATATAGTGCATTTTAAGAGAGAAAAAGTTATTTCATAAATATATTTGTGAGTGTTGATCTATTATTAAGTTTGAAGTTCTTTGTTATTGCATTTTACGTCCTCAAATCCTCGCTGACCTTTAGTTCTGGTTCTATAATAGAAACTACATTTACACATTGTGGTGCTAATTGGGCATTTTTGTGTCAGAAAAAGAAATAATGCTCAATTGGACCCCATATTACAGCCATTCATAATAAAGCATTCTTTAATACACTCACTGATTTTCATTGCCAAACATTTTTCCTACATAGTATTTTTAATAATTAAGTTTGATAAACTGCTGTTACATATGACAGTGTACTTTCTCTGCAGTTACAGATTCAGACCGAGTAACATAAAGACAATAAGAAATCTGCTCAAGGATTAATAGTTGCTTATGTTGTTGAAGTGTATTCAGAAATCACACCATAAATAACTTTAAACAGACGTTTAGGCAGCTTTTAAGATACATTCTAAAGTATAGTGTAATAAGTGAGCAGAAGAGCTGTGAGGTCAGCAAACTTATTCATCAGCTATCTAAAGCTTGCTAACATTAGTTAACCTTAGCTAACATAAGATACCAGTCAACCCAGATCAAGCATTTGGCGAGACTTGTATTCAGTTGAACATGGGTTCTTTTTATTCCTTATAAATTAAATTTTACATATGTACTCAAATTTAAGCCTCCGGCTGCAATGGTAAGTGGATAATTTGGACTTTATTTACCACTTCTGATACAGCCTTTTGAAATGACTTAATGTCAGTGACAACGTAATGAAACTCTATTTACTTGGATTTCATTTCAAGCAATTCCCCTTGCTGAATTATTCATCATGCAAAAAAAAAATAATTTGTCATGATGTTAAGTGCATTTTCCCAGCATGCTGGCATCAAGTTAAAAGCTGAGGCTGAGTGATGTGACAGTTTGACAGGATACAGGACAGGTGGTGCTGGTTTAAGAAGGAGAGGGGATGAGAGTGGGAGGTATTTCACTTTCTGTGTTGGGAACATGACCTGTGTGTAGAGCACAGTGAATACAATTCATGAGCAAAAAAAATTGAGTTTGAATTGATTTATCCAGCTCTCTTCCTCTGACTAACAACCCAGGACCTTTTGTTGAAAGGCTAACTGCCTGCATCGTTGGTAGAGACCAATCATGTGTAACTAAGGAGAAAATGTCCATCACACATTGTGAAATAACTGTTACTAAGGGTAAAGTTGTTGCTCTACACTAACATCACATTTCAAGGACGTTGTAGTTAGTGAGACTATAGAGAAATATGGCTGGCTCCTGGAAAAGAAACGTTTATGAAAATATTTGTGTGTGTATAGTCGAGAGAGAACCAAGTGGGAATAATCATGCAACCCAGTGAACTGGTTTGATCGTGCACAGCTTGCTCTGTATTTTCTGAATGAAATGAGGAGTTGGACAAACCCCTCTCTCGTTACACTAACAATTAATTGGAATTAATTAATTTGAAGTGTACTGATTGAACATTGTCTCTATTTTCATACATCAGTAAAAATTACAGAGTTCTTTCCAGGACATTTCCTAGCAAATATAGGAAATTAAAGACTACAGTTCAGCCACTAGCACTGTGACATGCACACTTTTGCTTTCTAATAAGATGGTTTTGCTACAGCTCCCCTTTGACACAGATCACACGTCAGGTCATTTGTTTATGATGCATTGAATGCACACAAGGGACTCTGAGTATCAATAAGTCAATATCAATCAGTATGCATCGCCTGTCTGCATCATTCTCGGGAAAGATAATTGTCTGGAGCACATGGCATTACGCTATACAGTTACTCATCACAATGCAACCATATCCATCAGATTCCAGTTTATTTCTTCCTCAAACAGCCATAGATTTCAAGGTCTATCTTAAAGCCTTTCAGCTATAATAAATTTGAAGAGCCACTAGACTAGATCTGTTCTATTCATCACTGCACTCCCCATGGTATAATGTATCGTGTCAGCTTTTTTACCCAAATGCACTACAGGGACATGCTAGACTTGAACTGAAGTAAGCAAGTAAGTAAAAGGCAGAAACAGCTAGAAGAGGTTACTGTGTTATTGATGATACCAGGCTCAGATGTCATCCTCTCAGATTGAAGGGGCTCACACAGAGCAAATGTACGAGTCAGTCCGGGGTAAAAAGTCTAAGGCAAGAGATTAATGAACTGCCATTTTTCTAATCGACCTTAAATGCAACATCTGCCTTCACATCACCTATGTAGGAATATTTCTTCTATAGATAATAGAGGTGATTTAAACATACATCTATGATCTCCTTTTCAACATTATATTATTCCCCAATGCCTTTCTGAATGATTTATAAGAAAAACCTGAGGGCTTCACCTTCCTCTGCAGCTAGCACTAATTACAGTCCACTTCAGAGACACCCCCCTCATATACCCACCCCCATTTACCATGACACTGGGGTCTTGGCAGATTCATCAAGCACACCGCTGCCTCTGTCTCACTGCCTTGCCTGAGGGGAGACTTAACCTACTCTTCCACACTGCAGCATGGAGGAGTATGTTTACTCATGTCTTTTAGAGAGATTATGAGAGATTATTTTTACAGAATACACTATGCATCAAACTCATCTTTAGCTATAATCAGGTATCTGCAAAACAATGTTTTTCGAATTTGATGATAAAAATGTCAAAATCCAAAGACTTGCAACATCTCGTAAATGAACATTTTTTAAAAGTAAAACATATAACAGATTGTAAACAGAAAAACATTCAATTATAACACCACAAAACTCACAAAAACCCCCAATTTATTTTGTTGGTCAAAACACCTATGTTAACCATTCTTGTTGTTTGTAAACACTCACATAACTTATGAAGTTGAAATGGTAGACTAACAGTTAGCTAACAACCTTTTTTTATGCATCCGGCAGGTTAGGTTTTATTTATTTTGAATGGTTTCCTTTAGCTACCTGGTCTATAATTCACCATTTTGGATCTGTTTTGGTCTCCACCAACAAGAGAAATATCTAGCTCTTTTGCTGCTAAATGCTCCACAGATTTTTTGCTGAAACCTCTAGCTTGCTGCCAAACCAAACAGACGAAAGATGCTAAAACGCTCATTAATAAAACCTGCAAAGTTGGGTGATAATTCTTTGTGGGTTTGTGACTATGAGGGCCCCCCCTACATCATGAACCCAGCAGAGCTCCTTCCTGCTCCATTTCTCCATTCCTCTTTCACCCCATCACCTCTAGTTGTCTTGAGACAAACAGCAGTCTCCAGAGGACACACCCAGCTTGACCTCCGCTTCACAGGACAGAAACCGCATTTCACACATACAGTAATACACCTCCTCTACTGACAGACCAGGAGACTGTGTGTGTGTGTGTGTGTGTGTGTGTGTGTGTGTGTGTGTGTGTATCATGCACACCAGTGGCAGTTGTGCACCAGTTTGACAATGTGCATATTAGCTGGACAAGCAACACATCAACACAGTCATTTTAATTCCACATGTACACCGTATCATTATCATACCTTATTATAGGATACAGCTTCTTTTCAACCCACAGAGTGAACCAGAGCACTGAGCACAGAAAAACATTGTTGAAATGAAGTACACACATAATGCATCCATGAATGAACAGTGAAGGATACCAGTACAACTCAAAGCACTCAACATGTAACAGGAGGATCAAATAATATTGCTGGAGTAAGAGACAGGTCTTCAAGGTTAATTGAGTGTTATTGAAAGCAATACAATCAATATTCTTGTGTTATTATTTTCTAGAATAACTATTTCAGAGAGAAGAAACAAATAATACAAACCGAAAATGACTCAATATTAGATACAGATCATCAAAGTGGACTAATTGTCAGACTCCATTTGCTGCTCACAAAAAGAAATAGATTTGAAAGGACAAAATGATGAACGTGTCTGTTCTGACTATGGAACATCCCTTTAGATAATTTGATTAGAGTTTTTAATTAAAGTTTTAAGATGTTTTCCCCATAACTTCTGAAACATAGAAATGAAAGGTCTTCAAGGCTGATGAAAAAATTCATTAAGATCAGAGACGGAGGAATAATGTTGAATTTAGGAACAATTCACCTTTAATTAATATTTTCTTAATGAAAGCTACAGCAGTTTGAATTGTTTTTGTTCAGATGTATTCACTCATTTCATCCTAATGTGTTCAGTGAATAAGCAAACTTGATGAGACAGCACATAGCAGTCCAGCTGTTTTTCACCCGTATTCCAGATGTTCATCATCATATTGTTTCTGTGGAGCCTTTGTTCTTACATGCACGAAAGCATAATAAACAAAGAACTTTTTTTTTAAATCTGCAGCAGCAGAAAATAGCCTCAAAAAGTTCCTATTTTCTTTCTTGGGAGTCCTCTGGAGCAGGTGCAAATCAAAAGCAACAGGAGAAGAAAGATAATTTAACACACAGATAGAAAGTAGCTCATAGAGGCAAAAGGATAACAAGACTAAGAGACTTCACTCATGCCAGCAGCTCTGTGAGGCTGTATTTAGTCACAGCGGTGCTTTGAGCTAAATGGTAATATTAACAAGCTAACATGTTCACATTGCCAACACTAACATGCTGATGTTTAGCAGGTATAATGTTTACCATGTTCACCCTTTTTGTTTGCATTGCTTTGTTTGCACAGCATGCTAACATTAGATAATTAGCAGGAAACACAAAGTACAGCAGAGGTTAATGAGAATGTCATTATTTTTGCCTGCATTTGGTCATAAATCAAATACTGATCATATCAACATTTTGACCTGATGGTGATGCTAGAGTAGAAGTTAAGGGATCATCAAAGTGATTACAATTCATCCTCAGGGGGACATGAATGTCTGCACCAAATGTCAAGGAAATCCATCTAATAGTTGCTGAGATATTTTACTCAAAACCACAAATGTCGACCTCATGGTGGCGCTAGAGGAAAAGTTAAGAGATGACCAGTCAGTGAAGTCAGTAGGATTTATCATTTGGGGGACATAATGTATAAAATGTCATTGCAATCCATTCAACAGTTGTTTACATATTTCAGTCTGGACCAAAGTTGTGGATTAACCAGCCAACAGATGGACACTGCCATCTCCATAGACACGCCGCTGGCGTAGCTAAAAATACAGCACCAATTAGATGAAGACTACTTATTGAATCCCCACATCCCCACTTGATGTCCCTGTGTCCACATACCCTCTGGCCAGCTGTAGCATGGGGACACTCAGAGATCTAACAACAAGAAAACACTCACACAGCCTGCCTGCAAGGGGCTCAAAACTGTTTAAATACACTTTGTATGACCGGGATCACAAAGACAGAAAATATTATTGATTTTATCATCGTAAAGATTATGGCAGACTTCTTAAGCGTTGTGATCTTGAACTCAGGCCACTGCTACCAACTAATAAAATGTTCCATCCTTCACACAGTAACATATACTGTATTTGACATCCTTATTCACACCGCATGCTGAATGAATGTTTTATTCTCTTTGTGCCCCTCCTCTCTCCCTGCTGACGACGTAGAAAAGGGAATGTGTTTTTTCTATTTTACATCAATTGCATTATCCATACTGACTCTTTCACTGCCTGCCCTTGCTTCTCCTGATTGTTGGGGAAAGATGTGTCTAAGATATGGAGAGAGATTAATCTCAATATTGGTGACAAATGTGTGTTTCAAGATCCACGAATAAAAAACAGATTTACAAATGTGCATCACAATTTGAGAGTAATTTATAATAAATAAACTTATTTCTAGACATTTATATGCACAGGACGATTTTCAGAAGCAAAGGTTTATAGGTTAATGAACCTGAAGTTGGAAATGTAGATGATATATCTACATTCTCTCCCTGACGTCACACTGACCTCACTGACCTTGTTTTGTGCTTCTGTTTGGTTACTTGAGTGAAATCAGTTAACCACACTTGATGTGTTTTTTTCACTTTTTTGTTATGTTCTTGAGCCGGGTCGTGGCAGTGACTCATACTTTTATTAGTTTTATGTAATCAAGTGTCAAGTCGTGTATTGTGAATGAAAATGCTTAATCACACACTGAATGCACTTAATCACACTTCTGTGTTCTTCGCACTGAATTAGAGGATTCTCTGCAGCCTCTAAGCATTGAACTGAACATCCTGCTAATTAGTGTGACATTGTAGATTTGTGAAAACCTTGTATGTCCCAAATGGAAGATTTTGTGACCTGAAAGAGATTTAGATTGACCAGCGTGCATTGGGAGGTTTATGCAGTGGGTTTTAAAGCAGTTTGTGTACCTAAAGGAAAATACAATTTGAGTCTCTATCCACTTTTCTCTATACTATAGAAACACAGCGCATGTATACACTGTCTCCACCAGATCGAACCACCTGCACACAGGTCCTCTGAGCAACCTGTAGGAGTTGCTATGCAGCAACACGGTCATCCCAGGATTCCCCACCGACTTCCCACTTATGAAGAAGGTCAACATCCAGAGGCCCCACCTAAAAGCCCTGGAAGGTAATAAAATTGGAGATATGACATTTTGCTCATGAAGATTACTGGAAATGAACTGGTTCGCTTATACGGATACTCAGAAATGAATTAGGACCTAATAAGGATTCCCTTCTTATTCTCTCAGTGTGTCCGTCACAGACATGTCTTCTTTTAGAAGCAATTACTTTTACTGTGCTTCACATTTTACCTTTGGAAACCAGGAATGCACAAGTATGAATGTGATGTTACTTATGTGTTTGTGTCTTGTTGACACAGGGCAGGCCTCAATAAACTGAGAAAACAATAAAATGTGCTACCTTATTGTCATGTTTGTATCTAACCCCTTTATAGCTCTGAAAGTGGATCTGCAGTGTCTTTTCTTTTTGCTCACAGTTAACTACATTTTTAACAATTAACAAGTTTAAAGAACTGAAAACATTTATTGGATAGAACACTGTTTTCGAAGCGGTGGCTGGTAGAGATAGGGCATTTGTATTTCAGACTTATTGGCCAAATTGACTTGAAATTCCTCTCATTCATTTCACATGAACACATTAATAATGTGGATATATATCAAGAAAAATATATTGCAATTAAAAATCATCACTGGTCCAGTTTGGATGTGAATGTCTGAGACTTCCTCCAGTAATATTCTTAAGTCCTTGAGTTAACGTTTAAATACTTACAGGTGCTTGACTGTTAGCAGTCTGCACAAAATAAGAAATGCTAAATCTACAATGTTAACAGGCATAATGAGAAACTGGCATCACTAGCAACATCTTAAAACTGTCATAAAACACTCTTATCAGTATTACTTGTGACTTGGGTAACTTATGTGTCCTGACATGTTAAGTAACAAAGAAGCAACTTATACTTATGTGTTACTAATGCAGCAGCTCCGGAAATTATTTCACAATGCTTGGGCTTCTCCATTTTGGGTGGGGGGGGGGGGGGGGGGGGGGGGGGCGGGGGG
>JAVQJL010034439.1:0-12712 GCA_036024295.1 Nannoperca obscura
CTTAATTATATTATTATTAATCACATCGGCTACACCACTCCACACCCCCCCCCGCACCCACCCCCCCCCCTTCGTGCCGGCCCGCCCGGGCGGGGCGCCCGGGCGCGGCCCGGCCCCCCCCCCCCCCCCTCTCTCTCTCTCTATCTCTATCTCTCTCTCTCTCTGTGTGGTGGCGCTTGTTTTGCACACTGGGTTTTGATCACTGAAGAATATTTGACTTTAATTGTTTTTAAAAACAAACTTATGAATGTGGTACTTCCTTAAGTACCAACACATTCAAAATCATACTTGAGTAAACAGAAGTATTATCAGAAAAATTAAAAAAAGTAAGTATCAAGTGCTACTAACTGAGAAGTTATCGTTTTACTGTTGTAGCTGGTTGAGGTGGAGCAAGTTTAAACTACTTCACATACTTTGTTCAGTCAAGTGGTTCCCAGCCTAGGGGTCGGGCCCCAGCCATAAGGTCACAAGACAAAACGGGGTTGTGGGATGATTAATTGGAGGGGAAAGAAAAAACGTCTACTACGTACATTTTTATTTGTTTTTTGGACTTTTCTCGGTTGTGTGTTTTTTTTGTGTTTAGAGGGAAAGTCTCTCTTTGGTGGAACTGATAACTCATATCTAAACTGTGTCAACGAACCCCAAGTAGTTTGTAAGGGGTCCCAAGACAAAATTTCTTTTGGATGTATATTCAGGTGTTTTTAATCTGAAAAGTTACTACAGCTATCTAATAAATGTAGTGGAGGAACAATTACAATATAGCTCTCAGAAGTCTAGTGGAGCAGAAGTACAAAGTAGCATCAAATGAAGCTAGTCGAGTACAAGAACCTCAGATTTGTTACTTTCAGCCATTATTTAGCCGTCTTTTGTTGTTGGATTACACAAAGATATTGAGATACATTAATGCCAAAGCACTCAATGACACAAGTTTATTCAGAACATTGTTCAAATGATGCATACAAATATGTAAATATTCAAAAATCAAGATGGGATAAGAAGTGCTCCTCATTTCAGATGTTGTTGTTCTTGAGACACAGTCACCACGGGGACCTTTGGTGTCCCTGAGGCTTCGGGGGCCCTTAGATAGTTTCTCTTCCCTGGTTGATAATCCAACCTTGAACCGAGTAGAAAACATAACTTTGTTTTTTGATCTCTCACTCGCTCAGCAGGCGAAGTTCACAAAAGTCTGATTGTGATGTATAAAAAATCTCTTACACTTTTACATCCACTTCTGATTACGTGTCAGATGTTTTCCAATAGTCATGACAAAATCTTAAGGCGGTGTGATTTTTACAGGCTATTAATCGATACAACAGAACAATTAATCAAATAACTGATTCATCAAAATTAATCTGCAACTTTTTTTGATAGTTTATCAAACAAAAACACCAAACGTGACCTGGATCCAGCTTCAACTGAGGGTTTGGATTGTTAGACAAAATAAGCTATTTCAAGACGCAAAAAACATTTGTAATGGACAATTTTAAGCATTAAAATTTATGGATGAAACCAATAATGAATGGCAACAGAAAAAGTATTCGGCCACAACTCAGTGAGTCAACAGGACGTCTTCCTGTCCAGTCCGCACTTTTCCCTTTGATCAGCTTTTATCGCACTCTTGTCTAATCATCTCAGCTGACCACACAGGGGTCAGAGGTCACTGGGGGAAAGGCGAGCAACTGCTTGAACCTCGCGTCTAATTTTAAGCTACAGTAAGACAGGATACATGAAAGACAAACGGTTGGTGCACTGTGCCGTTGTGTGTTTTGTAACAGCAGTTAAACTCACATGGATTGTGGTCCCCCTTTACTTTCTCATTGATCTCGTCCATGGATAAGATCATTGATTGCTTAAGTCAAGTCTTTGAGTCAATCAAACCGGCCGTCTTGCCACAAGCAGCCAATCGGGAGCATTACCCGGAGCCAGTCTGACCTTTGATTGGTAGATTAGCAGAGGTTACACATCACCTTGTAAGAGAATCTGTGTTGGTGTTTTCGTGCTAGCAGTATATCAGTGCATCCTCCGAGTTAAAGCAGAGTTTGCCGGTTGCTGTAGCAGCGGCCACAGCAACAGCAGCGCTGTAAGTGGATGTTCAGCTGGAAAGGGAACGCCACCCAACCGTCCCACCTGGCTGCTGTGTAACAGGTGAGTGGAGTAGGAATAAAATAGTATAGAAATAGCTCTGCATTGTGCTTCTAGATGGTAAACGGGGGTGAAATGAATGAATGAATACCAGGCCTGCACGTAGTCTTGTGCAGGTTCTTCTGGTTTCGAGGCCAGCACTGTTACTTGATAACTGTGGAAGATGGGTTTTGCGGCACTTAAGAACAAATGCCTCTTTGACTGTGGGGATTTTTCTAAATTCCTTTAAACAGAATATTTAACATCATATTTGTGAAGCGAAACCACAATGCATGAGTTGTGTTGGGATTTGATGATACTGTAAGGTTTGTTGGAAACTTTGTTAAAGGCTGCAGCTGCACTCGGTCTGGTTTGACCAGCAGCTTATGGCGGCTGATATAAACGTAGTTTTGAACCTAACATTACTACGTCTGTTCACTAAAGGAATAACTGTTGGTGCTGCTGCTGTTACACTACACGTTAATGCCAAAAATTATGAGAAAACCTTTAACCTTGCTTTAACAATGCAACAATGGAACACTTTATGAATTATCAATTTATATCATTGCTGACAATCCGTTGGCTAATGGATGTCCACTTGAACCACTTGGTCTTGATGTGATCAGTGTCGTATTGTTAACATGGAACCTGAGCTGAAGGGCATTGTCTTCCTCCTCAGGGTCCACCTGGAGGTGGACCTGTCTCTTACTGTCTCTAATCTGTTCATTTACCTCATATCTCCCTCTCTGTGTTTGTTACAACACAGAGGACCTCATTCCCCACACATTACACACACACACACACACACACGCACACGCACCATGGGAACCTGACACACCTGCTGAACTTGTCCAGAGAGAATCTAGTAAATATGATCTAATTACA
The DNA here is from genome assembly GCA_036024295.1 of Nannoperca obscura. NCBI lineage: Eukaryota > Metazoa > Chordata > Actinopteri > Centrarchiformes > Percichthyidae > Nannoperca > Nannoperca obscura. The sequence goes on from JAVQJL010034439.1 coordinate 3,007, forward strand.
CTGCAATGTGAGCTGCTTTTGTTCTAGCAGCAGAATAATAACATTCTAGCAGCAGCAGTACAGAGTGCAAGATGTACCTGTACGTCACGTGCACTCAAGTTCCACCTTAAAGTAGGCTGGAAACACTTTTGCTGATGAGCAGGTCCAGGTTCACAGACAAGCATAGGGAACATACAAAGGTGTGGATAATCAGGTACTACACTCGAGGTAAGGATCTGAAATGAGAGACAGGTTAGAATTTCAAAATAAAACAGGAAACAGACAAGGACTGATAGGATATAACACTTTTGTATCAAGGAATGAAAGAAGGCATTACTGTATCGGTGGCGTTCAACAAACACATATACTGTTGCTTCTGCATCGCACCAGTCAAGAACAGGCCTGTCATGGCTCCCTGCGCCTCTGGAGTCAGAGGTTACACACTCATCTAGAAAAACCTGCATAATGAATGAACATGTCTGAGGCTGGACATTTTAACTTTAACTGTCCATCACTCAAAGGCCCTGGAAAGATCCACACAGTCCTGATGTTTTTTCCTCCAAACTTTGATTGTTGCTTATTTAATATATTATTAATATATATGAATATTTAAGATTGTAACTAATCTCCTTCTTCTGTAGAAGGTAACTCCACTGTTAACTGTAACTATGCATTGTCTTGCGTTGACAACAGACATCTCAAGGGTAGACAACCTCAGCAGACAGACCTGGGAGGGTTTGCATTGCCAGATTTTATTTTATTGTGTTATTTTATTATTTGGTATTTGAGATTTTATTTAGCACAGTCTGGATCCTCCCAGGAAAATGATTTCACTGCTGTTATACATGTATGACTGCTAGTGACCAATAAAACTTTGCAGTGAGCACATTAACATGCTGGTGTTCATTTGGAAATATAATTACCGAAGGCGTCACGGTATCGCTCAGCTCATTTCTGAACACTAGTGTACGCAGGTTCAGAACTAGAGGTTATAACCGTGCAGAGTTCAGATAAACATGTTGTAACTGTCTTCTCTTGCTGTCTGTAGGTCCCTCCTGGTCCACACACTCCCACCTGTAACACACACTCTTCACTGCACCGCAGGGCCAGCAGAGAGGCCGCCCGGCCGCCACCAGTGCAGCGCGACATTCATCCAACGCACACTCACACAAGTTGACCACTCCACCCACCGGCAGCAGCATGCTGAGCCAGGAGCTCCTGCAGAAACTCAGGTTGCCAGACCTGGATGATGTCAGCCAGTACATCAGGAATGTCTCCACCCCGATGTTAGTCAGCATGGGGGTGGTGGCTGCTGCGACAACCTTATACCTGACAACACGACCCAAGGCCCTCCCATCGGTCTGCGACCTCCGCATGCAGTCGGTTGAGGCTCCGGTAAGTTAATGGGCAACGTCTGTTAGTCAAGTATCACAAAGGTTGCCTGTTTAAGGGACAACTTGGCTCAGTTTCCATTGTTTGATTTCAATTATATAATGTCAGTAGTGCTAAAGCTAACCGCTTCTAGCTTTGATTTAGCAACAAAGCAGTCATACAAAGCAGGAACAGCCCTGACCTCAACAGTCGGGCTCCTGATGTGCCGTATCAAAAAGGGTGGAGTGTACAGTCCAATCTAAGCACATGTCGTTCTGAACAGACAAAAGCCAGAGCAAACTACTACAAACAAACTGGTACTAGAGACTCAACACAGCCAGCTTTTAAGCCTAATTCAAGTCCAGAAGCAAGACAAGCCCCCATTCTGCCAAGAGGCAGATTTCAAATATCGTAGCAAACATTTTAGGTACAAATAAGACACAATTAACTTAATAAATGAATCTGTTTTCTGAGCAGGTTAAGTTGCCTGCGCCTGCTAGCCCAGGTGCAGGACATCAGATCCTCCTACCTCAATCTGAAGGTGACCTGTAAAATAAAAACACAGGACAGAAAGAGCGTCTGCGTCGTACAGATTGTCACAGTCAACAAGCATCAGAGGACACTGGTTACACTAATTAAGTGTGTCTCATCAGAAAGAATGTTCTTGCTTTATCCATTTAGCTGCAAGTCTTGGGAGCACAAAGTCAAACGTACCCACGGCTGTGCAGTTCTACCTAATGAAGCGGAGTTGTTTATCGTTTATAAGGGCTTGAAACTTTCAATAACTGCATTAATATGAAGTTAAAGTGAAGTCACAAAAGAAACAGAATCTTAAACCTTCATTTTCTTCGCTATGTCTCACAGATAATACTGAATATTTCTTAGTTACCAGTACACAACGTGCCAAAAGATAATAAGAAAAACTGCATGGTAGATATTGATAATCATTGCAGCCCCTAAACCTCTAAAAGCACACGTGTGGAATAAAGTGAATATGTTTGTGTTGAATCAGGACGGAGACTTCGCACGTCGATCAGTGCTGATGAATGGAGACGGTCACCTGACACATTTCTACGACGACGCCAGAACGATGTACGAGTTCTTCCTCAGAGGGGTCAGAGTCTCCAGTAAGTCACACACACACTCGTGTTACAAGATTCTGAGTTTTATGTCTTTACTCAGGAAACACACACAGGCTTTAACCTTCACATTCTGCTTATGTTAATGTTACGTTATGTTAACATGTTAACATATATGTAAGAAAAGCAAAGTCACAATAAACAACATAAAGGTTTCCTGTCTGAAAAGGAGTAGAAATAAAGAAGTTGGATTAGTGTTAGTTTTTTAACATATGGGAGTATAAAGGAACAGTACAGTGTGTATGTGTGTGTGTGTGTGTGTGTGTGTATATATATATATATATATATATATATATGTATATATATGTAACCGGGTGACAGGTACAGCATGTGTGATAAGTCGTGTTTAACTATTTTCTCTGTTCGTCCTCAAGATAACGGTCCCTGTCTGGGCTCCAGGAAACCAAAGCAGCCTTATGAATGGATGTCGTACAAAGAGGTAAGCCTGCAGGCTGCAGGCAGCAGGCAGCAGGCAGCAGGCAGCAGTGGGGGCGGCTTTGATAAAGCTGGTTTAAGTTTAACAGTCAGGGGCATTTACGAGGCAGGGAGAGTCTGGTGAAAAACGCCTGTCAACGTGCATCATGGGTTTCAGTTTGTGTGTTACAGTCAAGTGTGCAGCTGGTAAACGAGTAACACGTATTTAATCTGATTCGTTGCTTTTATTTTAAGTCCTGTAACAAAGGTTTGTACAAAGTCTTGGAAAGTGCTTAATTTGCACTGTTATGAAAATGCTTGAATTTGAATTTACTGCGTGAAAAATGCCTGATTGTAAACTTCTTCATCATCAACACAATCGCTCATGGAAACCAAGAATCTTTTAAGATTTGAAATGAAATGCTCCTGTCATCATATCTGTTTGTTGTCTCCTGGCATTTATAGTAATAATGCAGATGTCTAGTTTGGTTCAGAAACCTTGAATATTATTCCTTTAATGTTTCTATGAACACTTTCTATGAGGTTTTAGTGACTTAACACATTTTAAATGAGTTTGTAATTGCTATTGTCACTATAATATTTTAACATTTGTTTGCTAATTATCTGTCACTGATTAGTAAAACATTTATTCAGCTTGAACTGTGCTGAGGTGTTATTGGCAGATTCCACCAGTAGGCTGCCATTAAACTCGTAGCTGATGGCGTTTAAACCATGGTAGTAACAGCACATGTGAGTGTGTGAAAACCATAAAACACTTAATATCCCTTGTGCCCTTATCTTTGATTTATGAGGACAAAGCTCAGTCTTTGGAGTCTCTTGTTGGTGCAGCATTGATGTGTGTGTGTGTGTGTGTGTGTGTGTGTGTGTGTGTGTGTGTGTGTGTGTGTGTGTTAGGTAATGGAGCGATCAGAGAATCTGGGATCAGCATTTCTTCACAAAGGACACTCCAAGACCACCGACTCCCACATTGGCATCTTCTCTCAGAACAGACCTGAGGTACACTCATACTACCCAGAATGCCCCATCCCGTCGAAATTGAAGTGGAGACGCATCTTTTTCGCAATTTTCTAATGTCCCATCAAGTGGTTGTTATATTCCTGGAACTCTGAGGCCATCCTCCATCCATTCATAAACTGATATTTGCCCTGTGTTGAAAACCTGTAGACAAACAGGTGCATAACACCATACGGTATATACAGGTAGCAGCTCTGCAAAAAGAGAGAGAAAACACAGCAAGAACGCCTGAAGTTTACAGCTTTAACGTTTAAACTCAGATGGAGCTATAGAGATTTAGACATCAGTACTGACGTTAACCTGATTATAACTGCATCATGTCACCACAGGAATCCACATACAGTCTCTTTATAGTTCTCCCAGAGTTCTGTCTGCTATTGTTGCTGAGCACATGGGCTCTCCTATAATGCTTGTTTATGCACCTGTGTGTGTGTGTGTGTGTGTGTGTGTGTGTGTGTAGTGGACCATCACTGAGCTGGCATGTTACACCTATTCCCTGGTGGCCGTTCCTCTGTACGACACTCTGGGAACAGAAGCCATCTCCTACATTATAGACAAAGGTAACACACAGCAGCAACGCAGCACGAACCCTGCGGCGCCCGCACAGCCCAGCGCTCTGGTTGGTGAAGACCTACGAGTCCTCTGATTGGTCTGCTCGTGTTTTGTACTTTGTTTTTGCAGCTTCCATCTCGACCATCGTGTGCGACGTGGTCGATAAAGTGAACCTGGTGCTGGACTGCGTTAAGGACGGGGAGCACTCGGTGAAAACCATCGTTCTAATGGAGACCCCCAGTGCAGACCTGGTCAGCAGGGGGCAGCAGGCAGGAATCCACATCCTCAGCCTGCAGGAGATGGAGGTCAGCAGGCAGCTTTTCTCCACACCTGCATTTCTTTTATTCCTTTATCAGTTCTTCTGGGTTGTTTTCTTTGTGCGCTCAGTTATCCTTCTGTTTTCAGGATGTCGGGAAGGTCAACCATCACCAGCCAGAGGTGAGTAACCTGTTAAATGACCTCCTACCACTCACTACTTAAAACGACAATAGTGCTGTGTGTCATGTGGCGCTGTTTGACCCGTGACATCCCCATCCCCTCCAGCCTCCGCGACCTGAGGACATGGCTGTCATCTGCTTCACCAGCGGAACAACAGGTGACACTCACACACTCTCACACAGTCATTTCCATTAGTATCTGAAGCATCACAATATTTCTTTATAGACTGTTTGTAGGCAGTGTTGGTGAGTTTTATTTTGTTTCTGTCGAGTTTGAATGAAGTGTGTTTTACAATGAACTACAAGGTTTTTGAGGAGAGCGAAATAATTGTGTATTTTTTGGTCTGAGATGCTGGTGTTAGTGCGACATGTGGTCGTAATCGTATTTACAACCGCTAGCCTTAATGTGTCTGTTTGTACTTTCAGGAAATCCAAAGGGAGCTATGTTGACACATGGGAATATTGTGGCCAACTGCTCAGCCTTCATCAAGATGACAGAGGTGATGCACTGACGTAATACTTGAGCTGTTGAAGTCACAGCGTCTTCAGCTCCTGCAGTAGAAGGATTTTTAGGATTTTAGGATTGTCGGGTTGTTAGATCAGCAGGAGCAAGACGTGACTTATATATACTTAAATATAAACAGCACTTTTGCCAGCTGACATTCACACACGCACCTCCTGCTGTGAACCTGCTCTGCTAGCTGCTGGGTGGTCACAAAAAAATCTATTTTACATTTAAGAGGAGATAACTTCTAGATAAAAGGTATTTTATTTAATTCTTCCACCTTATGATAACTGACAATACTGTTATTACTGAAACAGTTAATATATCCATCGTGGCATCAATGGCTTTACTGAAGAATAAAGCAAAAGAGAAACCAGACATTAAAACAGAAATGCAGAAAAGGAGCAAACATTGTGGTCAGTTTCTGTTGAATTAAATCCAGGAATAAAGTGAAAGCAGAAGGTTTTTGAAGGCATTTGAAGAGTGGCGGGCGGTGGAGGTGGGGGGGCATGATGAACTCTTTGCTCTTGTCTCCAGTCTTACGCTTGGACCACCTCAGAAGACGTCATGCTGTCTTTTCTGCCTCTTGCTCACATGTTTGAGAGGGTGGTGGAGGTACATTAACACTGACTGAGCTCCCTTCCTGTCTGTGTGTGTGTGTGTGTGCACCTGTTTTAGGTTTGCTGTCCGTTTTCTCCCAGTGATGTCCATATTTCCTTCCTGCCTTTGGCTCATATGTTTGAGAGAGTAGTGCAGGTATTGTATGCTCCCTTAGTTCCCATAGCAACCCGTTGTTACAGACAGATCAGTGTGTCAGCTGCTCTTTCATTACGTGCTGGTGACCTGTTGATGTTTCTGCTGTTGCTGGCAGGGTGTGATGTTAGTGCATGGAGCCAGGATTGGCTATTTCCAGGGAGATATCCGTTGGCTGTCAGACGACCTGAACACACTGAAACCCACCGTGTTCCCTGTGGTACCCCGACTCCTGAACAGAATGCATGATAAGGTAGGTGGGCACAGTGACGACCCTGTGTTAGCTCAGTGTTGAGGCAGTGCCGGTCGCTTAGTGTCTCCTAACCGCTAAACTGTTGCCTAATGCCTCATCATTATTGGTGTGTTTGTGCCTCTGTAGATCTTTGGGCAGGCCAACACCTCTCTGAAGCGTTGGCTGCTGGGATTTGCCTACAGGAGGAAGGAAGCAGAGTTGAGGAAAGGCATCATGAGGACAGACAGCATCTGGGATCGACTCATCTTCCGGAAGGTCCAGGTAAACAAGTTGACTGATTTTCTTTACTTTGATTCTGTGTGTTTTTGGGCCAGTTTTAATGTGGTGTGCTGCCCTCTACAGGCCAGCCTCGGAGGTCACGTGCGTCTCATGATCACAGGAGCTGCTCCCATCTCGCCCGCGGTCCTCACCTTCCTCAGAGCTGCAATAGGCTGTCAGGTAACACAAACACACTCTGGTCCCAGAGAGCTCTGCAATGTATCATCCTGTGTTTGTAGGAGTGATGATGATAATCATCATTTTTCTGTGTCTCAGTTCTATGAAGGTTATGGACAAACGGAGTGTACTGCTGGATGTACCTTGACCATGCCCGGAGACTGCAGTGCAGGTAATACATAATGAAGCTGCTTCACTGAACTGTTAATTGTAATTAACTACATGTTTAAATTGTTCTTTGTTACTAGCATGTGGCCTGATTAAGCAGCTTTACAGCAACTTAACTTGATGTCAACAGGTCACGTTGGAGCTCCTCTGCCCTGCAACTCCATTAAACTGGTGGACGTGCCTGATATGAACTACCTGGCTGTAAACGGAGAGGGAGAGGTAAAACTCAAACACAAGCAGTGTCGTATCATCGCAGCAGCTCTTGTCTTTTCATATGTTAATGATCAGGTCTGTCATTCATGCCTGTGTGTGTGTTTCCAGGTGTGTGTGAAGGGTCCTAATGTGTTCCAGGGCTATCTCAAGGACCCTGAGAAGACGGTGGAGACCATTGATGCCGATGGATGGCTTCACACTGGAGACATTGGAAAATGGCTTCCGGTAGGTTAAGTTATGTTACATTTTTTTATTTCATCCTCACTCATCTCTTCTTCACACAGGTTTATTCACTACATTCAGATCCATGAAGCTCTGCATCTCTGTCGGCCTGTTTTCTAAATGTGTGGACAACAATGAATTCTGTGTTGACAGAATGGCACGCTGAAGATCGTGGACAGGAAGAAGCACATCTTTAAGCTGGCACAGGGGGAGTACATCGCCCCTGAAAAGATAGAGAACGTCTACTTGAGGAGTGACGCAGTGGCACAGATCTTTGTGCACGGAGACAGTCTGCAGGTAGGGGCAGCGAATTCTGAGTGTGTCGTGGATGTGTGTGGAATTGATGTGTCATTGAGTAAGAAGCCGTCTGACCTCTGTTCGCTTCAGTCTATCTACACTTTATCACACAGCAGTTCAGTCACTCTAAAAACCCTGCGGTGTTTAACTTGAGTGTATTGTGTTTTTCTCCAGGCATGTCTGGTTGCAGTGGTGGTTCCTGACCCGGACTTCCTGCCTGGGTGGACCAAGAGGACCTTGGGACTGGAGGGCAGCTACCAGGAACTATGTGGCAGAGCGGTAATACTTTTTAATCAGTCTACGATGGCTTCAGGCTTTCATCATTTGAAAGAAAACGTGGAACCCGACAGGTGGTGCTGATGAAGGGGTACCTGATCCATCTGATCTGGGGTTCAAAACCTGCTGCTTTACATGAGGTTTACACAGTAACGGGTACACTTGTACAGTAAAATGCAGTCTTGTATAATAACTCAGATTTTTTTATTAAATGCAGAGTATGTAGTTTCCACTAGGGGTCTCTCAACCCACCACAGCTCATGTACCAAGTGGCAACATCATGTGACATCATTATACTGAGATACCTCTCTTTTTTCTGTCTGTACAGGAAGTCAAGACGGCCATTTTGGGGGACATAGTGCGACTGGGCAAAGAAGGAGGCCTCAAGTCCTTTGAGCAGGTACAACACTCGCCAATAATTCTGCTCAAATGTGAAATATGTTTTCCCGTGCACCACCAGGAAGCTCTGACCAGTCTAAAACAACCTGCCAACGCGTGTGTGTGTGTCCCTTTTAGGTGAAGGCCATCTACATCCACACCGAGCTGTTCTCAGTCGAGAACGGCCTACTCACTCCAACACTGAAGGCCAAGAGGAACGAAATGCGACAACACTTCAGACCCCAGATAGAGGAGCTGTACGCTGGGATCAAAATGTGAAAGGGAAGCAGCATGAAGGAACAGACACAAGAGCTCTTCCAAATGTGGTGTTTTAGAGAGGTGGAGTACAAGTTAAAGCACACACATGGAAGTCAATGGAGGATCATCAGCCTGTTTAGTCCTCGTGGCCAGTAACACTAGAAACAACAGGAACGGGAAGGCGATGTAGCTTTTTAATGGACCTTGATTCAGAGCATTTAGAACAAAATCCCTGACCTGTAAGATGTATGTCACCAAGTACAAAGCCTCTGAGGGTACAGAGTAGATTGTATGCTTAAAATCAGTGTTTGTTGATGAAGTAGTGTTGCCTCTGCTATGTGCTGTACACATCCCGTGATGCTGTTTTGATTGTAAGCAGGTTGTGATATTCTCTCCATTAGGGACATTTTAAAGGAAAGTATCAAAGCGCAGCTCTGCAGCATCAGATATCTCAGGACTTCAGTGTCAAGAACCACACACAGTACCTCCTTACACACATAACACACATAACATTTATCAGATGTTTCTTGAGTTTGTTGAGTAGAAAGTTGAAATCCACGATGTATAACATCATTGTTTCTGCCGGGTCCTTTAAATGTGTTCATGAATAAGCTTGAGTCCAGTTAGGACCCTGAGAACCAGCAGAAGGAGCCATATTAAAAATAGTCTTAACAAAGCTGTAAAGAGGGAATTCAGGTACTAAAGAACAATCAAGACATAGGGAAACTGTGTCAGTGTTTTAATTTATTTATGACGATAAAAGGAAGGGAAGAGATGTATTGAAGGAATCAGTTTTCTTAAATTCCTTTATATTTTAATAGGGTGAAACAATACAACCTCAATGAAATCAACTTGAATGTAAATGGTTTTAATTTCATAGAAGTACTTTTACCTGTGGTCTTGCTATAATTGTTCTTACTGTCATTTCAGATTTGTTAATTAAAAATAATCTAAAGTGCCTTGTGATCTCATGTCTTTTTCTTCATCGGTGCTGTGTGTTCAGGAAAACCATTGAGATATG